>MU778939.1:3670-120480 GCA_026770625.1 Nicotiana glauca
GCCCAATATACAAAATACATATTTACATAAGTTCGCAACCCACATTTACTGTCTACGGAGCCTCTAAGGATACAAAAGGGTGATACAATACTTGCCGGTAACAAGGCCCCAACTATACCTTACACCAAAAACCAAAACAAGACTCCAAAATTAAAAGCGGCATGAGCCACGCAAGGCCTCGAGAGGAAAGGGGCTCACCAATACATCTGACGGAAAGTGAAGGAGAGCTACGATCGGTGGACTGGAGTACCTGCTATGGATCCACCTACAATCATGACACGAATGTAGCGCCCCCGGCAAAAGGGACGTCAGTACATTTGAATTGTACTGGTATGTATGAACAAACCTTGGCCTAAGTAAACTCAAACCATACACAAGTTGCAAGTGATAACAGAATCAATAATCGAATACACAGTTAAGGAATAATCAAGCCAAACAAGTTTACAATCTCTCCTTTTTCCCTTCAACATTTCCACATCAATGATTTCACAAGTTGATACACTAGTAGAGAACAGTAATAGAAGCAGCAACCAAACACACATGAAAGGAACAATCAAGCCAAACAAGTNTTATTTTGTTTCATTAGTGATTTCGATCACTTTCTACCCTTATTACCTCGGCCACCCTTATTACCTCGGCCACCCTTATCACCACAACCCACACCTTATTACTTCATGTTGCGGCGCGCAACCCGATCCCACCGTACAGTTACAATTCACAAACAACACAACAATAATCAACAATTCACAAAGATCAACAACAACACTTTTTAAGAACAACCACAACAGTTTACAAATTTCCATAACCATAAATACCATTTTCCTTCATTTTCAACAATTCATATGCAATTTAAGTCACCACAATAATTTCCCACAACAAGGAAAATATGTTATTACCACAGTTGTTCCAATTTCATCATTTATGATTTTCCTTCCATCATTTGGTTCTCAACTCTTACCACATAACACTTTCACAATCACGCATTTAGTTCATTGTCAATTACTTGCACCATTAAACCACAAACACTCAATAAAACCAATCAAACACCCAACAAACCAACCACAAGAATTTCACAAACAATCTACGTAGATATCACACACCAAATATTCGTACACCAAACAAGGTAATTTTACAAAGGTCAAAGTTAGCCATACATACCTCGTTTAAGCTTTTCTTAAGTTACTACAACGTTCTGGAAATTCTAGCTATTCCAATCTAGTTTAAGACATAACAAAGTTGAACACAAATTAGAAAAGTATTCATGGTTTCAGCTAATTTGAGAATTTTATCAAATACTAGACGAGCATCTTGATTGCAAATCACCTTTTCAAGATTTCCTTCATTCCCTAACCCAATCTTACTTATTTAAGTTAAATAATCTTCCCATAAACCTAAGTTGTACATGCATGTATACACAATACTAATACTCCCAGGAATCATACCTCAATAACCCATCTTATACACCAAACTCGAAATTAAAACATAGGGTATAGAATCTTACCTCTTAGATGAAGAACTTGTGATTGGGTTCTTTGATTCTTGAAGATTGATGCAAGATTTGGCTGATTTACATGTTGGGTTCCTCATTCTCTCTCTAAAATTCTCTCACCTCTCTCTAAAATCAGTATAAAATGACTCCAAATGAAGCCCCAAAGGCTAATATTAAAATGGGGTCGGGTTATAAAAATTAGAAAATTAACCCTCTGATGTTAGGTATGCGATCGCAGAACTCACTGCAGAACGCGAATGCTGGCCGCATAATGCACAAAAAAATCAGCTTCCAAAACTGGGTTACACTGGTTCAATCTGCGGTTTGATTTGCGACCGCAGATTAAAAATGCGGACCGTATAATTGACATTGAGATCGCAGATCTGACATGACACAGGATTGCATTTTCCAGCCTTTGGTAATTTGATCGTAACTTTGTGTATGAATGTTCAAATGATGAACAGTTTGAAGCGTTGGAAACTAGACTGAAAGACCTTTCATTTGATATACTATTCACCACATAAAACCTTATACATATTTAGATATTCTCGTTTAAAGTGGAGCCTTGTGCGAATCTATTTGGAATTTTACCCTGTTACGAAAATTTTCCCATTTGGCATACACTGAGGCTTCCATTTGGACC
This sequence comes from Nicotiana glauca, assembly GCA_026770625.1. Lineage (NCBI taxonomy): Eukaryota > Viridiplantae > Streptophyta > Magnoliopsida > Solanales > Solanaceae > Nicotiana > Nicotiana glauca. The sequence continues at coordinate 5,803 of MU778939.1, forward strand.
TCACATCATTTATCATAAGACTTATAATCATATTTACCAAGTATAATTGATGTCCACCATGTTAATAGCACATAAATTATAATAATTTGCCTACGTGGCACCACGAAATCCTAGATTACTTAGCGAAATTTTCCGGGGCCTTACAGATGTTGTCCCATGTTATTGCCTGAGGGGCTGATGCAATTGATTGTGAGTTAGCCCGGGGGGCTGATTCTGTTGGTATTTTTCTCGAGGGTCTAATTTATGTATCTTTCTTTTCTCCCTAGTTTCACGCACTCATTTAAACTACTTAAATATGTTTAAAAGAGGCTTTTACGGAACTAAGGTGTTTATACGAGCTTTTACTACTTTATTGCATTGTTCGGGTTTTATACTGCCTCATTGAAGCATTTTGCTATATTTTATTTGTTTTCTTATTGAGCAACTGCCTTTACTTTTATTATTTACTGAGTTGGCGTACTCACATTACTCCCTGCACCTTGTGTGCAGATTCAGATGTCTCGGGCCACGCTAGCGAGGGCTGATTTGCTTCCACCACAAGCTTATTTAGAGTTGACTAGGTAGTTGTTCGCCGTTCACAGTCCAATGCTTCTCCTTCCTATCCTTATTTTCCTGTGTACTAGATTTTATTAGACTATGTAGTCTCTTCATACTCATTGACGGATGCTTAAATGCTCATGACTGGTGACCCCAATGTCGGGCTGTGTTTGTTTCCACATTTCTCAATTCTACACTTTATTTTGGGATTTATAACTTATTAATGACTTCAAAAGGAATTATTATAACTATTTAATTGATTTGGGGGTTTGTGCTTGCTGGCCTTGTTTCACGATAGGCGCCATCATGACCGGGTCAGGTTTAGGGTTGTGACAAAGTTGGTAGCACAACCTAGGTTACGTAAGTCTCACGAGTCATGCGCAGGTTTAGTAGAGTCTTGTAGATCAATGCAGAGACATCTATATTTATCCTCGGGAAGCTTCAGAACCTTTAGGAAAACTTTATATTCTTCAATTCTTGTCGTGCGAATCTGTTGATTCGAGTACTAAACTTTGCTATTCTATTCTCTCACAAATATTTAGGACACAAGCGACTGGTCAGGATGGACGACCACCAGTACCACTAGCTGTGGCCACAAGGAGCCGAGGATGAGGTCAAGGTCACGGTAGGGGTAGAGGTGTAGCCCGTACCACAACTAGGGAAGTAGTAGGGGTAGAGGTGTAGCCCGCACCGCAGCTAGGGCAGCACCTGCAGATCCACTAGCCGCCCCAGTTCAAGATCTGGTCCCATTTGTGGATGCTCCGGCAGCAACAATTCAGGCTCCAGCTGTGCCTATTGTGATCCCAAGCCTTCAGGAGGCCCTGGCCCAGATTTTAACAATATGCACTTGCCTAGCTCAAGCGATCTCCGCTACTACAGCCCCAACTACTTCTCAGACCGGGGGTGGCATTCAGACTCCCACCGCTCGCACACCTGAGCAGGTCATGAAAGGACTTCAAACACTGGGGGCACGTCTAGCCCAACCGATTGAAACTACTCAAGACTATGTAGCTCCTGCTATGCCAGAGATGAGCAGCATCGGTTGGAGAGGTTTGGTAGACTTCAGCCTCCGACTTTTAGTGGTGCAGAGGGCGAGGATTCCCAAGGTTTCTTGGACAAATGTCAGAGGATTCTTCATACGACGGGTATTCTGGAGACGAGCAGGGTCAAATTTACTACCTTTCAATTTTTTGGAGCCGCCTTCACTTGGTGGGAGGCTTATGAGAGGCGTAGGCCTATTGTGCAGCGCCTCTTACCTGTCAGCAGTTCTCCGTTCTCTTTTTGGAGAAATATGTGCCACAGTCCCGTAGGGAGGAGCTACGTAGGCAGTTCCAGCAGTTAAGACAAGGAGATATGACTGTGATGCAGTATGAGATGAGGTTCTCAGCGTTAGCTCGTTATACTATTTAGATGGTTGCTACAGATAGAGGGAGGATTAGGAGTTTCATTGATGGCCCCACATATCAGCTTCGAATTCTCATGACCAGGGAGAGGGTGTCTGGTGCTAATTTTGAGGAGGTTATTTACATTTCTCATAAGATTGAGTCAGTTTGTTGCCAGGAGCAAGAGGAGAGGGAGGCCAAGAGGCCTCGAGAATCTGGTAGTTATGGTGGTGCTCCTTCGAAAGGTCTGTTTCAGCATGCTAGAGGTCGTCCATTCAGGCATGCTCAGTTAGCTCGCCCAGGTTATCCCGGGGCATCATCGGATCATGGTTATCACAGTTTTCATCGGGGCCACTCATTAGGCAATGCCCTTCTAACCTAGAGTTCGTCCCGTGCTCCATCAGTTTAGGTCTCTTCATGCCAGGTGTATCTGCCAGTAATTCCGGTACTAGGGGTTCCCTTTAGTCCATGTCTCTAGCACTTGGGAGTTATTATGAGTGTGGAGAGTTGGGTCACATGTGGAGGCATTATGCTCGTTATCTTAGGGATTCACCTTTGTAGAGGAGTCATCAATCGGCTTCAACGCTAGTTACTTCATCACCACCCACCCACCTAGCTAGGGGTAGAGGTCAGTCAGCTAGGGGTCGCCTTAAAGGGGGAGGTTGAGCAGGAGGCGGTCAGGACCATTTCTATGCACTCCCAACTAGATCCGATGCTATTGTTTCAGATGCTGTAATTATAGGTATTGTCTCAATTTTCCATAAAGATGCTTTTGTGTTATTTGATCCCGATTCCACTTTTTCATACGTATCATCATATTTTGCTCGTTAGTTGGGTACGCTCGATGAGTGTTTTATTTTATCTTTTCGTATATCTACTCTAGTGGGCGATACTATTATTGCAGACCGTGTGTACCGGTTGGGTGTGGTGACTATTAGGGGTCTGGAGACCCGAGTGGATCTGTTATTACTATTTATGGTGGACTTTGATGTGATATTAGGCATGGATTGGCTATCTTTGAGTCTATTTTGTACTTTCATGCTAAGACAGTGACATCGGCTATGCCGGGTGTGCCACGGATTGAGTGGCAAGGTTTGATTGATTATGCTCTAAGTAGGGTAATTTCATTCTTGAAGGCCCAGCTATGGTTGTGAAGGGTTGTCTTTCTTACTTAGCCTTTGTGAGGGATGTCAGTGCAGAGACTCCCAGTATTGATTATGTTCCTGTTGTAAGGAATTTTCCCGATGCATTTCCTGCAGACGTGTCGGGCATGCCATCAGACAAGGATATTGATTTTAGTATTGATCTGGTGCCGGGCACTCAGCCCATTTCTATTCCTCCGTATCGTATGGCACCAACGGAGTTGAAGGAGCAACTTCAGGAACTCTTTGATAAGGGGTTTATTCGGCCTAGTGTGTTGCCTTGGGGTGCGCCTATTTTATTTGTGAAGAAGAAGGATGGTACAATGAGGATGTGCATTGATTACAAGCAGTTGAACAAAGTAGCAACCAAGAACAAGTATCCTTTGCCTTGTATCGATGATTTGTTTGACCAACTTTAGGGAGTGATATTGTTCTCGAAGATTGATCTCCATTCAAGTTATCACCAATTGAAGATTAGGGACTCAAATATTCTTAAGACAGCTTTCAGGACCCGATATACTCATTATAAGTTCCTGGTGATGTCTTTTGGGCTGACCAATGCCCCAGTAGTGTTCATGCATTTGATGAACAACATGTTTCTACCTTTTCTCGAGTCATTTATCAATATTTTCATTGATCATATTTGGTGTATTCACGTAGTCAGGAGGAGCACGCGGAGCATTTGAGAGTTGTTTTGCAGAGACTGAGGGAGGAGAAGCTTTATTCAAAATTCTCCATGTGTGAGTTTTGGCTCAGTTCAGTGGCTTTCTTGGGGCACGTGGTGTCCAATGAGGGTATTCAGGATGATCCAAAGAAGATAGAGGCGGTTTAGAGTTGGCCCAGACTGTCCTCATCCATAGAGATTCACAACTTTCTTGGTTTGGTGGGTTATTACCATCAATTTGTTTAGGGATTCTCATCTACCGCCTCGCCCTTGAACAAGTTGACTCAAAAGGGTGCTCCATTTATATGGTCGGATGAGTGTGAGGAGAGATTTCAGAAGCTCAAGGCTGCCTTGACCACATCTCCAATGTTAGTTTTGCCACTAGGTTGAGCTTCATATACCGTGTATTGTGATGCTTCGAGAGTTGTTATTGGGTGATTGTGGATTGACTGACCAAGTTTGCGCACTTCATTCCTGTATGTACTATCTATTCTTCAGAGCGGTTGGCTGAGATATATATTTGAGAGATTGTTTGGTTGCATGGTGTCCCAGTTTCCATCATTTTAGATATAGGTACTAAGTTTACTTCACAATTTTGGAGGTCGGTACATCAAGAGTTGGGTACTCAGGTTGAGTTGAGCATAGCTTTTCACCCACAGACAGACGGGCAGTCCGAGCGCACTATTCAGATATTGGAGGACATGTTGCATGCTTGTGTCATTAATTTTGGAGGGTCATGGGATCAGTTTCTACTGCTCGTAGAGTTTGCTTATAACAACAGTGATGTTTTAAGCGTCAATACCACACAAGAGGGGTAGGGTGATTTGTGTGGTATCCAATTTTCACTTAAATACTCTATAGAAGAACCTGGATCTTCTAGGTGTTCCAACTACTACTGTTTGCGGAATAATAAACACTGAAAATAAAGAACATAGAGATTTTTATGTGAAAAACACCTAGCTCAAAGGGTGAAAAAACAATGACCTACTACTCAGTAGAATTTTCTCAAACTTCCACTAAAATCACTGAGCCAAAACAACATTTAGAAAAAGTCTTTGTAAACATAAGGATTAACTCTAATCCTGTTGTGGCACATAGCCTCAGCTGCTGCGATAACTTCAAGTTAACTCAAACTTGAATACTCTAAGTACCTAATACAATTTCTTCTAGATAAAGCTGAAAGGTACAATATCAAAACACCTACTATAATTGAAGTAGAATAAAAGATAGACACAATGGAACTAGTTCTTCTATCTCGTTCAAGTAGCTTTAGGAGTGCACACATTAATTGCTTACAAAATCTCCTATCTCTTTTGCTCTCAATTTAGTTTAACTTCTGCGTATGTGCAACGCCTGTGAAAGAGAACAACACTGACATTTAATAGGTTAGTAATCAGAGTTTGATTGGGAAAGAATTGCTGCTCTTCTATCGTAGTAGAGTTCATGATGATCTCAAACTCTAATACTATAAATCTTTATCATGGATTGTGTTCTCTTTATATAAGGAGACTCTCTCCCCTCATCTAATATGCAAAATTTTCGATCAGATTAGGAGATATTGCTGCTTGATCAGTAGGACTTTTCTCCTTCATGTGCATCTCACATGCATAGATTGATCATGACTGTGCTTCACAAGATGGGCCTCATCCATGAATGAGTTCTTTTGTCAATCTTCAAACTTCACCTATTCTTGGGCCAACAAATTCCCCATTTTTGATGATGACAAGCTCTGTGCCTTTTACTGATTTGGAACCTGTAAGAACTTCGCTTAACCATTAATACTAAAATTAGAAAGTTCACTTATCATCATGTACTAGGTTAATTAGGTTATAAATATCACTTATTTCAGAATATGTAAATCACAATGTCTCTTCCCCTTTTTGGCATCAACGAAAAGTTGCATACAAAGTGTGATTTCCAAATTTTAATAAGTACTCATGGACACTGGGCAATTGCAAATGCAATCATGGTGCAATCACCAGTAATCAAACATATTTAAACTATGAAGGACAATTAATCACTGAACAAGAGCAAAACAGTAGTTATCATTGACAGAGATATGTTGCCACCAACAATCCATAAAAAGAAAGAAAATCATTCAAACCATGAGCAAAAAATATAAATATAGACAAAATCCCTAATCTGGGTCACTGGGGTACTAAACAAGTTCAGGAGACAAGAGCTAGGATTCCTAGGGCTTGAAGGAACTAGAGGGTTTGGTTTGAGTTAGGAGAAGATTCAGCATACTCTGAAGAATTCTATCATTCTTATCCTTTTATTTTGCAAGCTCAATTCTGAGACCATCTATCTTAGTTTCCACTTCAACCACACGAGCCTGGATCCTAGCTATTTTAGCATCTATGGCAGCACATTCCTAAACCAGAGCCCTGACTTTGCTGCTGATGGGTGTCGTCGGGGATGAACCAGGTTCATTTGGGTTGGCATTGACTGGATAGTCACAAGCAAGAAGAGCATTGATCCCAAAGTGTTCCTTGCTCGAGGCCATTTCCCATTTCTTCAGAGGCACATTCAGCCTGTTCAGAAATGTGGTTAGAATAAAGCCATATGAAGTAGCATGAGCCTTGGAGCCATTTATGACCTATCTAGCAGCTTGATAATAAAGGCAGGCCACTTGATTTTCTTTCCTCTCTCCAGGAACTCCATAAGAACAAGATCCATGTAGTTAGCAGTGTGCCTTCTCTTCTATCTGGGCAATAAGCACTTGTTGACAAATTCAAAACACAACATTGTGCTCAGGCCTCATTTCACTTTTCTGCACAGCCCTGACTTCATTTACATCTTCTGAATCACAAAATCTCCCGGTAATATCAAGGGAAGTAGGGAGGGAGTCCAGGAAGGGCCACTTTTGCCTTCTATAGTCATCAAATCCTTCAGAGGGTATGTCCAGGATCTCTCCCAATTTCTATGCATCAAACTGTACTTGGACTCCTTTCACCATGCTTCTAACAATGCCTTCTTTAACCACAATATTTGTCATAAATTCAGTTATCAGTCATAAATTCAATCAGCTCATTTCTGGCTAGCCTACCATCCATTTGAAGAACCATGTCCTTTCATCCCTAAGCAGCTGAAACATCCACCAATCTCATTATTCCTGGTTCCACCTTCCACCATGTCCTTTAACAGTCTACCCTTTAAAATCTTTCTTCTGCCAAATATGGCAAGCTTATCCTATTCCTTCTCAGAATCATTTTTTTCTTCTTCACCACTCCAGTTATCATCATCAGAAATTTTTGATTGTTTGTTTTTCACTGCAGATCTTGTCCTCTTGGCTAATAAAGGTTCAACAACCTCAGACACAGAGGAATACTTCTTGGAAGAAGTCTTTGACTTTTTGGGCTAGGGGGTAGAAACCTCTACTGATGTACCCCTTTCTTGATGGATCAGTTCCATCTCCTCTTCCTCAACATCCTCTGAGGATTATGCAATATTTCCCTTTCCTTTATCCAGTTTCTTGTTCTTACTCGTAGCCAAAGCCCTTTATAGCTCAGCTTCACTCTATTTCTCCTTACTTCTTGTGGTTCTACCCTTTGTCAATGAAGAGGCAGCATGTGTTGAGGAAGAAGCCTTTCTTTTCTTGGAAGGATTAGGAACATTGGGGGTTTTTGTTGTGGGAGTTCTGCATTTCTTTAGATCATAGCTTGCCCCAACCTTTTTCAGCAGGTCTGCTAGGGTCTCTTCGGTAGATGAAACAGGTTCATCTCTTTGTGTGCTCAGATGAACTAATCCCTCAGCAGCTTCCCAAAGCCACTTCCACCAGACTTCATGGCATCTCTTCTACCATTTCATGTTTAACCCCACAAATAACAGGCAGTACTCTTTTCCCAATTCCCCTCTCATCACCACATGCACTCTCTCTCTCTTTTTCTTTTTCAAAATTCCTTTTACCTCCACTCCTATGTATCTTAGGCAATTCAACATCCCTAATGGGTCCAACCAGAACAAATCTAGTCTCTAGGTTTTCAATCACAGAAGAACTTACCTTAGAAGGAGAGTCTTGAGTCTTTTCAAAGTCAGAAGACCCATGTCCTTCCCCCTCAGTAGCGGATTGATAGGATTCAGACTCAGAGCTGGAGTTGGAGTGTTGAGCTTGGCTTGTTTTAACTTGGCTTGCTTTCAACCTTTCATTTAATGCCTTCCTCAGAGCCCAGATGCTCCAGTATTTCTAGCAAGCATTTTCACCCTTCGTAGTCTATGTTTTGGAGATGCACTGGGTGGAGTAGTTGAGGATGAATTTGAGGGAGATAGTGGTGGAGGAGATCCAAGATTATCTTGTGGGTTAGACATGATCGTTCGTTTCTTGAGAGAATTTGGGAATTTTGGAGAAGAGGGCAAGTGAAGTGAAGAAGGGTTTTTGATGGTTTGGAAGTATGATGAATGCAGGGGAAATGATGTGTATTTAAAGAAATTACTCATTTAAAAAGTAACGGCAAACTTTTGCAGTGGCCAATTAGAGGTCTAATCAACCTAAAATTGTAGATTTTGAATGATCTATTTGGCTTTCCTAGATATTTGGAAAACTTTACGGTTTAGAGTTCTAGGCGGACAAAACTGTTCAATGCTAACAGATAGAATTTTGTAGAAATTGAACGATTATAGGACTTCTACTCATGATTGAAATATTAATCTTTCTAATTGTGCAGATTACAGAAAACATTCCTTAGCTTTCACATGAACCCATACTGATGAATCATGTTCTTCAATTAAAACTCTCTTGAGCATGCCTCAAATGCCATAATAGAAAAAAATTGTGAGAGATCAGTGACTCATATAAAAACATATCACAAGAGCATACTAATTAAAGTATGAAGCTGAGTAAGAATTAATCTAGATACTTACACAAGTTCAAAATTCCTAGCCAAATATATATATATATATATATATATATGTCACGCCCAAAAATTCGAGGGACATGACCGGCGCTCGACCGAGTAACCCCAGTCAAGCAGACCTGGGTGGCTTTCCTATCCCACGTGTTACCCCACATTTTTCATTTCTTATTAACCAAGTGAAACAACTAATTATAATTGGAACACCTTGTTACAAAAGCAAACATAACATGGATAATCTTTAGCGTGGTTTACAACTTACATCGCCCAAGTTACAAAATACATATTTACATAAGTTCTTAACCCACATTGCCTGTCTACGGAGCCTCTAAAGATGAAAGAGGAATAATACAATACTTGCCGGTAGCAAGGCTCCGGCTATACCTTTTACAAATACCAAAACAGGATTCCAAAAGACAAGAACAGAAGCGACATGAGCCACACAGGGCCCCAAAAGGAAAGGGACTCACCAATTCAGCTGGCAGGAAGTAATGAGGAGCTACTGTTGGTGGAATGGATTGCCTGCTATAGATCCACCTACAATCATAACACGAATGTAGCGCCCCCGGCAAAAGGGACGTCAGTACATTTGAATTGTATTGGTATGTATGAACAAACTTGTTCCAAGTAAACTCAAACCACACATAAGTAGGAAACAGTAATGGATGCAGCAACCAAACACATATGAAGGAACAATCAAGCCAAACAAGTTTACAAACTCTCCTGTTTTCCCCTTCCACAATTTCACTTCAATAGTTTCAGAATTTGCTCATATTTTGTTTCAATAGTGATTTCTATCACTTTCCACCCTTATTACCTCGGCCACCCTTATCACCACAACCCACACCTTAGTACTTCGTGTTGCGGCATGCAACCCGATCCCACCGTACAGTTTCAATCCACAAATAACACAACAACAACAAGCAATTCACAAAGGTCAACAACAATACTTCTCAAGAATTAACAACAACAATGTTACAAGTATTTCCATAACCATCAATACTATTTCCATCATATTCAACAACCCATATACGTTTAACGTCATATTGGTAATTGCCCATTACAAGCCATGGATATTGTTACCATAGTTATTCCCGTTGCACTAGTCACAATTTCCTTTAGTCATTTATTCCTCAATTACAACACATAACACAATCACAACGTACAAATCACAAGAAATTCATAAGTAATTTACGTACATGTCACCTACTAAGCATACGTACATCAAACAAGGCGATTTTAAAAGGGTCAAGGTTAGCCATACATACCTGAAGCTGGATTCCTTTCTAATTCCTACTTCCAATTCACCAAAAATCTAGCAACGTCAATAGAGTGCACAAATTAATACACATAACTTAGAATTGAAGTTCACAATTGCTACTCAAACTCATTTTGGTTATCAACCCCTCTTTGAATACTCCTTTACTCCTACCCAATTCTTCCTACTAGATTGTAGGTTTTTAATAGACATGCATGCATGATTTCAACCATTATTACAATGACTAATGCATGAGACTCCCCCTCTTAGTTTAAACCAGAAATTCAATGGGAGAAGTTAGGGATTTTACCTGTAAGGAAAGGGGGTATGAGATAAGCTTGAAATTTCCCGACCCGGATGGTTTTGAAGAATCAAATTTTTGAGAAGATGATTTTCTCTCTCAAGACCCTCTCGTCCTCTCGCTTAATTTGTTCACCGAGATTGTTAAAATGAGGTGGTTGAGGTGTTTTATTGAAAAGGGATCGGGTTTTAAAATTTAGAAAAATAAAAGTCCGAGCAAATCAGCGATCGCATTCTGCGATCATAGAATCGAAATGTGGTCCGTAGATTGACCGTAGAATTGTGCCCAAAAACGTTGAAGGTTTGCCTAGGTCTGCGACAGGAATACGGTCCACATTCCTATTATGCGGTCACATTTTGCACCGCAGAATTGACTTCCACAAATCCTAAAGGAACTTATGCAACGATCATGCGGTTCGCATATTAATTTATGTGATCGCTTAAGGGACCGCATTTTCAACATCAATCTTGACAACCTTTCTGCTTCACACTGCGGTAGAAATGCGGTCCGCATATTGATTATGCGATCGCATAATGGACCGCATTTTCAACATCAATTTTGACAACCTTTCTGCTTCACTCTACGGCAGAAATGCGATCTGCATAGTTGATCTGCGACCGCATTCTGGACCGCAGAATGACAATTTTCTGGAAAAATCGATTCTTTTGGTTTTTAAGAGCAAAATCAGTAAAAAGGTTCCGAACCGCGGCGAGCAAATTCTACACATTCCTAACACATATTTGGACCTTGGCACTACGAGCTACTATGTTTTAGCACAAGATTTTACGGGGCCTTACATATATATATATATATATATATTTCATTGAACATTCTGAGATGGACCCATTAGGTGATATTAATCATCCCTAATTTCAACCTGTTCCTCTCAAAGTTTTCTCTACTTAGTGCTTTAGTGAAGATGTCAGTAATTTGTTTATCAGTAGCACAAAATTCTATGGAGATTAATCCTTTCGCATAGTTATCTATCACGAAGTGGTGTCTACATCTATGTGCTTAGTCCTCTTATAATGAACAGGGTTCTTTGTCATACTTATAGCACTAGTGTTATCACAGAATATAGGAATGCAACCAACTTCAATGCCAAAATCAACCAACTACTGTTTGACCCGTAGCAATTGAGCACAACAAGCGGCAACAACAACATACTCAGCCTCAGCAGTGGATAAGGCCACTAAATTTTGGTTTTTAGTGGCCCATGATACAAGACATGAACCAAGATAGTGAGCTATACCTGAGTTGTTTTTCCTATCCACTAGGAAACCTGCATAATCAGCATCAACATATCCTACTAGATTGAAATTACTACCTTTGGGATAGCAAAGGCACAGATCAGTGGTGCCTTTCAAATATCATAGTATCCTCTTGACATCAGTCAAGTGAGACTCCTTTGGATTAGCCTAAAAGCAAGCACAAAGCCCTACACTGAAAACAATGTCAAGTCTGCTGGCAGTAAGATACAAGAGTGAATCAATCATACCCCTATACAAGTTTTGATCAACTGATGAACCAGGTTCATCAATGTCTAATTTAGTGGAAGTTGCAATGGGGGTGTCTATTTCCTTTGATTCATCCATTTTAAACTTTGATCACCTCTTTTGGATACATCTGCTGATGGATCATGGTACCATTTGGGCTTTGTTTGATCTATAAGCCTAAGAAAAAGTTAAGCTCACCTATCATAGTCATTTCAAACTCACTCCCCATTAATTTTGCAAAATCCTTGCTTAGTTTATCGGTGGTGGCCCCAAAGATTATGTCATCAACATATATTTGTACCACAAGGAGATCCTTACATTTTTCCCTTAAGATTAGGGTACTGTCAATTTTACCTCTTTTGTAGCCATGTTTAAGTAGAAATTTGGACAGCTGTTCATACCATGCTCTAGGAGCCTGCTTGAGTCCATAGAGAGCCTTTTCTAACTTGTACACATGCTCAGGACATTCCTTGCTCTCAAACCCTAGAGGTTGCTTCATAAATACTTCTTCTTTCTTCAGGAAGGCACTTTTGACATCCATCTGATGAAGAGTGTATTCCATGTGTGCTGCAAAAGCTATGAGGAGTCTTATTGCCTCTAGTCTTGCAACTAGAGCAAAGGTCTCATCATAATCTATGCCTTCCTCTTGGCTGTAACTTTGGACTACCAGTCTCCCCTTGTTTCTTGAAACTGTTCCATCTTCATCAAGTTTGTTTCTGAAAAACTATTTTGTGCTAATAACTGATTTGTCCTTTGGTCTTGGAACTAGATTCCAAACTTGACTTCTCTCAAACTAATTAAGTTCATCTTGCATTGCATTTACCGAATCTGCATCTTGCAAAGCCTCAACAATATTTTTAGGTTCAATAAGAGATAAAAAAGCATCAAAAGCACACAAATTCTTTAATTGTGATCTAGTTTTGACTCCAGATGTTGGATCAGTGATTATGTTCTCAATAGGATGAGAACTTTGATACTTGTGAGATTTCACAACCAACTGATTTTTGCTAGATGTTTCTCCCATGTTCTGTTGCTGAGGAACATGATCATGAACAAATTCTTTTAGGGGATTAGTTTCAATTTATCCTCCTTGATTAGTTCCCCCTGTCAGGTTGCCCTGGATGGAAGAACCTGTTCCATCACCTATTCCTTCCTTTGGTGCCACTTTAACTTGTGCTGAGAAATCAGTCAAATCCTTTTCCAGTCCAATGACTTTATCTTCATGTTCCTGTCTTACAAAAAGAATCTTAGTTTCATCAAACACTACATGCACACTTTCTTCTACATACAAAGTTCTTTTATTGAACACTTTATATGCTTTGCTATGTGAAGAATATCCCAAGAATACACCCTCATCACTTCTAGGATCAAACTTACCTAGGGAGTCTTTTCCATTATTATGCACAAAGAACTTGCATACAAATGCCCTAAGATGGGATATATTTGGTTTTCTCCCTTTAAGTAACTCATAGGGAGACTTCTCTACAAGAGGTCTAGTCATGCATCTATTGATAATGTAACAAGCAGTATTTACAGCCTCTGCCCAGAAGTTGTGGGGTAGTTTGCTAGAAAGAAGCATTGTCCTAGCCATGTCTTCAAGAGTCCTGTTCTTTCTTTCAAATAATCTATTTTGTTGAGTAGTCCTAGGGGCAGAGAAGTTATGATATATACCATGCTTATTACAGAACTCAACAAACTTAGCATTTTCAAATTCAGTTCCATGATTAGACCTAATGGATGCAAGTTGATTACCTAGTTGTTTCTGAGTTTTTCTAACAAAAGCAGTAAACATGTAAAATACTTCATCTTTAGATGTTAAAAATAGTACCCAGGTAAATCTAGAATAATCATGAACAAGCACCATCACATATTTCTTTCCACCTCTGCTCAATATTCTCGTTGGACCACAGAGATCCATATGGACCAGTTCCAACGTCTTGGTTGTGCTTACCATTTTCTTGTTTTTGAAGGATGATCTTACCTGCTTCCCTCTTGCACATGCCTTACAAACTTTGTCTTCCTTGAACTTGATGTTAGGTAGCCCTATCACCAAGTCCTTGGAGACTAATTTGTTTAGCTAATTCAAACTAGCATGACCAAGCCTTTTGTGCCATGGGAGGGGATCATTATCCAACACACTTTGGCAAGTGCGTTCATTTTCTGAAAGAGTAGACAAATCTACAATGTAAATATTGTTTACTCTTTTTCCCTGCAAAATAATCTTGTCAGTAGTAAGTTTAATCACAAAGCATTTGGTAGAAGTGAATGCTACAAGATTACCTCTATCACACAGTTGTGACAAACTGATCAGGCTGTATATCAAGTCATCTATCAAGTAGACATTCTCAATGGAGTGTGAATCTGTCTTACCTACCTTTCCAACCCCAATAATCTCACCTTTCTTCCCATTTCCAAAGGAGACATTACCTCCCTTTAAGTCCTCAAGTGAAATGAACTGGTTCTTACTTCCAGTCATATGTTTTGAGCAGCCACTATCCATGTACCATATTTTGCTACTTCCCTTCACTTGGACCTGCAAAAAGAAATCAAGGGTTAGTCTTAGGAACCCAAACTAGTTTGGGTCCCTTTCTATAGGCAAATGGTTAAATCAAATTCCTTTTAGCCTACCCAAGCAACCTATTTGTTTCTTGAACAAAAGCTTTGTACTTTTGACTGGCCTTTTCTTTTGCATTACATTCATTTTTGTAATGGCCAGTCTTGCCACAATGTGTGCAGATTTTGTTCTCAGGAAGAGTGAGGTACTTTCTTTTAGTATCCTACTTAGCCTTTATTTATCCTTTGTTCCTTTTTGGTTGAACACGTTCCTTCTTCATGTTCCTTCATTCAGCCCTTTCCTTATTCGACTTAATTTCCCATTAAGAACAGTTCTTGATTATGTGATCAGTCTTACTATATTTGTAGTAGCCCTCGTTAGTCTGTTTCTCAGGAACCTTTGGGTTATTGAAGGTTTTACCTCTTGAAGAATCATTTCCTCTCATCAAGTACTTTTTGAAATCTCTTGTGATCATGGCCACTTCATCATCCTCCAGATCTGAAACTTTAGCTATTATGAGAGCCAGACTTCTTTTCTTCTTGGGTACATCCATTTTCATGGTTTGCCTTCTCAGTTCATAGGAAGTGAGGTTTTTAATCAGTTCATCGAGCTTGAGGGTAGCAATGTTCTTTGATTCCTGAATGACATTAAACTTGCTTTCCCAGGTCACTGGTAAGACTCCTGTCAAGATTTTCTCAGCCTCGTCTTCTTCAAGGATAATTCTCCTAAGAGATTTAAGTTCATTTGTTAGTGTTGTGAACCTTGTGTACATCTCCTGGATAGATTCTCCTTCTTTCATACTGAAATTCTCATATTGAGAATATAGCAGTGTTCCTCTTGATCTCTTTACTTGAGGAGTTCCTTTATGAGCCACTTGTAAAGTGTCCCATATTTCCTTCGCAATAGTACAACTTTGAATCCTACTGTACTCGTCTAGACCTAGTCCACACACAAGCCATTTCTTGGCCTTGGCATTCTTCTCCCATTTCTTCAAGTCTTCAGCAGTGCAGTCGGCTCTTGTCTTTGGCACATCCACTCCTTCAACATTCTTCTTTCTAGTCGCCAGGGGACCATAAATGACTATGTCCTAGGGTTCATAGTCTTCTCATATGATGTGATCTCTTATCCTTTTCTTTCACCAAGAACAGTACTTGACCATTAAAGAGTGGAGGCCTAACAATAGATTGCCCTTCCCAGTTTCCAGGTGGTGCACTCATTTTGATCTATTCCTAAGGTGTCAGCCTCTTCAAGGATAACCCGGTCTGATACCAATTGATGTTTTAAGATTCAATACAACACAAGAGGGGGGTGATTTGTGTGGTACCCAATTTTTGCTTAACTACTCTATAAAAGAACCTAGTTCTTCTAGGTGTTCTAACTACTACTATTTGCGGAATAATAAACACTAAAAATAAAGAACATAGAGATTTTCACGTGGAAAACACCTGGCTCAAAGGGTGAAAAAACCACGACCTACTACTCAGTAGGATTTTTCCAAACATTCCACTAAAATCACTAAGCCAAAACAACATTTACAAAAACTCTTTGTAAACCTAAGGATTAACTCTAATCCCGTTGTGGCACACAGCTTCAGCTGCTGCGATAACTTCAAGTTAACTCTAACTTGAATACTCTAAGTACCTAGTACAATTGCTTCTAGATAAATCTGAAAGATACAATATCAAAACACCTACTACAATTGAACTAGAATAAAAGATAGACACAATGGAACTGGTTCTTCTATCTCTTTCAAGTAGCTTCAGGAGTCCACACTCAAATCACATATAAATTGCTTGCAAAATTGCCTTGCCCTTTTGCTCTCAATTTAGTTTAACTTCTGTATATGTGCAACGTCTATGAAAGAGAAAAACACTGACATTTAATAGGTTAGTAATCAGTGATTGATTGGGACTCAAATGCTTCTTTTCTATCGTAGAAGAGTTCATGATGATCTCAAACTCTAACACTATCTTTATCCTGGATTGAGTTCTCTTCATATAAGGAGACTTTCTCCCCTTATCTAATATGCAACCTTTTCGATCAGATCAGGAGATATTGCTACTTGATTAGTAGGACTTATCTAATTCATGTGCATCTCACATGCATAGATTGATCATGACTGTGTTTCACAAGATGGACCTGATCTATGACTAAGTTCTTTTGTCAGTCTTTATAATTTACCTGTTCTTGGGCCAACAAAGAATTATCAATTGAGTATTCAGATGGCTCCATATAAGGCTTTGTATGGGAGACCGTGTAGATCTCCGGTCGGTTGGTTTGAGCCGGGTGAGGCTAGGCTATTAGGTACAAACTTGGTGTAGGATGCTTTAGACAAGGTGAAGGTGATTCAGGAGAAGCTTCATATAGAACAGTCGAGACAATAGAGTTATGCTGAGAGGAAGGTTCAACATACGTCCTACATGGTATGCGAGAAGGTTCTGTTGAAGGTTTCGCCCATGAAGGGTGTTATGAGATTTGGGAAGAAAGGTAAATTGAGCCTTCGGTTCATTGGGCCTTTTGAGGTACTTAGGATGATTGGGGAGGTGGATTATGAGCTTGCTTTGCCATCCAAATTATCGAGTGTGCATCCGGTATTCCATGTTTCTATGCTTCGAAAGTATATTGGGGATCCGTCTCATGTTCTGGATTTCAGCACGGTTCAGTTACATGGTGATTTGACTTATGATGTGGAGCCAATGGCTATTTTGGAGCGTCAGGTTCGAAAGTTGAGATCAAAGGATATAACTTTAGTGAAAGTGCAGTGGAGAGGTCAGCCCGTAGAGGAGGCTACTTGGGAGACCGAGCAGGAGATGCGGAGTAGATATCCTCACCTATTTGAGGTTTCGGGTATGTTTCTTGACCCGTTAGAGGACGAACGTCCTGCCCGGTTATTTCATGTGTTACCGCTCTATTTTCCCAATTTATGTTTCTTATTGTCTTATTTAGCTGTATTACATGCTATCGGGTTGGTTGGCTCAGGTTCGAATAGGTTTTGGTAAGGTTTGAGACACTTAGTCTCTTTTGAGTAAGCTTAAGTTGGAAAAGTCAACCAGATGTTGACTTATGTGAAAAAGGGATCGGATGTAAATTCTGATGGTTCGGATAGCTTTGGGAGGTGATCTAGGACTTAGGAGTGTGATCCGAACGTGTTTTGGAGATCAGTGGTAGATTTAGGCTTAAATTGGTGAAATTGAAATTTTGGCATTTTCCGGTTGATAGGTGAGATTTTGATATAAGGGTCGGAATGGAATTCCTGAAATTGGAGTAGACTCGTTGTGTCAAATGTGACGTGTGTGAAAAATTTTAGGTCATTCAGATGAGGTTTGATAGACTTTTAGATCAAATGTGGAATACGGAAGATTCTTGGAACCTTAGGCTTGAATCTGATGTTATTTGGTTGATTAGGTGTTGTTGCAGTGTTTTGAAGTTTGGATAGTGGTATATGACTTTTTTGTGGTTTTAATTAAGGTCCCGGGGGTCTCAGGTTGATTTCAAGATGGTTGACGAGAGATTTTTGAGTTGAGTTTGGCAGCTAAAGTTTATTGTTGATGTCATAACCACACCTTCAGTTTGGAGGCCGCAGGTGTGATGCCCGCAAAGCAAAAGGCAAGCTGCAGATGTGGCCAAGAGGGTGGTCTGGCGGAGCCGCAGAAGTGCACATCTGGGTGCACCTGCAATGGCGTAGGTGCGAGAGAGTGACCGCAGGTGCGTTCCTGAGGATTTTAACTCATTTTTGCATGTGCGCACCTGGGACCGCAGGTGCGACTATTTAACTGCAGGTGTGGTTTCGCTTGGTCAGAAACTATAAATTCCACCCTTCGCGATTTTTGGCCATTTTTCTCAATATTTCATTCGGGGTGAAGATTTTGGGAGCAATTTCAAGAGAAATTTTGAGAGGGATTCATTGAGGTAAGGTCCTTGGATCCTAAGCTCGTTATTATGGTGATTTTATCGTTGTTAGCATGAAATTTAAGGGAAAATTAGTGGCAAATTTGGGGGTTAGGGCTTGGTTAATTGGAGAGCTTTTTTGTAGTGATTTGAGGGGCCATTTAAGGTCCGATTTTGGTACTTTTAGTATGCATGAATTCGTGGCAGAATAAAGGTTCTATTGATGTAAAATTTGTTGAATTCCAAGATGTAGGTTGGGGGTCGGGTTTGGCCAATTTTGAGATTTTTGATGTAAATTGGTTACTTTCGAGTGGGTTTTGTTCCCTTAGCATATTTTGATGGTATAAATCTATTTTTGGATAGATTTTGAGCATTCGAAGGCCGATTCGAGCGGCAAAGGCATCGCGGGCTAGAGTTTGGATCGCATAGAGGTAAGTAATGATTGTAAATATGGTCCCGAGGCTATGAAACCCCGGATTGCACATTGTTGTGCTACATTGAGGTGACTCACATGCTAGATGACGAGCGTGGAGTCGTGGACCATTGGGGATTGTGACTTAGTCCGTCCCTTATGATTGTTTAACCGCGTATTTGACTGAAAACTGGTTACTATAATCATGTTTTGGGGTAAATGTCATATTTGGGCCTCGTGCCAACTATTTTGGACCCTTAGGTGATTTTTACTACTATTCCTCACTATTTTTAGTTTATATTTTTATTCAGTCATCCTGCATTCTACTGCTTTCATAACTCAGCCATATTTACTCTATTTTGACATCTTAAATGATATTTTGGGCTGAACATCATATTTTACTGTGCCCGAATGGCTTTTAGAGATTTTTGACTCAGCGAGGCCGAGGGCCTGTGTTGTGAAGTTATTATGGGATCGGGCTGTGCAACGCAACGATACCGAGATGATTCATGATTAGGCCGAGGGCTTGAGTGTTATGCCCTGAGGTGGCTTGATATGAGGCCGAGAGCCTGTTTGATTATGCCACGAGATGGCTTGTTATTGCGCTTGGGCCGTAAGGGGCCTCTTCAGACTCTATACACCCCTAGTGAGCACGGGTACCAAGTGTGAGATATGCCATAGCCCGAGGGGCTGATGTTGTTCCATGGTATTGCCCGAAGGGCTGATGCGAGTGATTGTGAGATAGCCCGAGGGGCTGATTCTGCTGGTATTTTTCCCGAGGGGCTGATTTATATATCTATCTTGTCTCCCTATTTTCATTCACGCATTTAAAATGCTAAAAGATGTTTTAAAGAGGTTTTTACTAAACTAAGGTGTTTCTACGAGCTTTTACTATTTTATTGCATTGTTATGGATTTATACTGTCTCGTTGTAGAGTTTTGCTATATTTTACATGTTTTCTCATCACTCAGCTACCTTTACTTTTATTACTTACTCAGTTGGTGTACTCACATTACTCCCTGCACCCTGTGTGAAGATTTAAGAGTCTCGGGACATGCTAGCGAGGGCTGATTTGCTACCACCGCAGGCTTATTTGTAGTTGACTAGGTTGCTGCTCGGCGTTTGTAGCCCAGATCTTCTCCTTCCTGTCCATATTTTCCTTTGTACTAGAATTGTATTAGACTATGTAGTCTCTTCATACTTTTGGACGGATGTTTAGATGCTCATGACTGGTGACACCCTGATGTCGGGCTATGTTTGTTTACGCATTGTTCTATTCTACACTTTGTTTTGGGATTTATAGCTTATTAATGACTTCAAGAGGAATTATTATGACTATTTAATTGATTTGGCATTTGTGTCAGCAGGCCTTGTTTCTCGATAGGCACTATCACGATCGAGTCCGATTTAGGGTCGTGACAGTATCTCTTTATTTTCTCCCTTTCTCTTTAAGAGGCACTTCACTCATTCATCCAAACTTTCTTTTGGTGCTTTGTGCTTTCTGGAGGATAATTACTCTCTCTTTAATTCTTAAGTTGCAAATTTCAATTTGTTGCTTCCTGTGTTTGAGTTATTAATTCGTTCAACTCTACTGGAAAAAAGTACTATTAGTATAAATTATGTTTCAAATCTAGAGTAGTTCCTCTGTTTATGTGACTTATTAATTCATTCAAGTCTATTGTTCAAAAGTAAATTTGGAGTTGTTCTTGTGTTTGTTTGACTTACTATTTCATTAAACTTTATTATTTATAAGTTGTATTGGTAAACTCTATTATTAGTTACTCTGAATATTTTCGTTGCTAATTCGTTAGACCTTCTCTGTTTTTATGTGATTAAGTTGTAGATTTGTATGAGTTAATCTGGAATTATTGTCATACTAATTCATTCAAACATTTTCTTTTTTTAATGAAATTTTTTGTAGGGCGATCGGATACATGCTTCTATTGGAAAGTCAGTTTTGCCTCTTTTTAAAACACAAATTAATGAGCTTGGATTATATCTTATGGAGAACTTTATCGTTTGACAAAATAAAGAGAGGTTCATGTCACAACTCAAAAAATAACCCGGTCGTGATGGCACCTATCGTAGTAATAGGCAAGCCGACACATTACCAAAACAAACGAGATTTTCATTATCAAGATAATTCCCAAAGCTATTTAATATAAAACCTTCATAAGGAGTGTAAATGAAAACAAAAATGCGGAAAAAAAAGACGGACATCGGTGTGTGGCTAGTCATGAGCATCTACTATAATGGATCTAACAATATCAAAACCACCATAGTCTGAAAAGTAACTAAATACATCTAAAGGAAGATAAGAGGGAGGAAAGCAAGGCTGTGATAGCCAGGCAGCTACCTTGCTAACTTTGATGGATCTGCAACTGATCAATCATCACTCACTATCGAGTCTAGAAACGCCTAGATCTGCATACAAGGTACAGTGGGTAACTTAAGTACAAAAAATTAGTAAGTAACCAAACTATATAAAGGTTAAGTAGTAGTGACGAGCAATAAATCATGTAAATTTCATATCATGAAATCTCAGTGAAAATACAATAGGCTTTAAAAGTAGAGTTTGGATAAAATCATTTCATTTAAACTCAGTTCCAGTAAAATCATTTGAAGATATTTTTTAAACAGTTCACGAACAGAGGCCCAATGCAATAGGAAGAAAAAATAATGAAATCATAATTAGCCCCTTGGGAAAAACATCACTCATATACAACCCCTTAGAAAAACATCACTCATATACAGCCCCTCGGCCAAACTTCACAGTCACTCATATATAGCCCCTCAGGCATACCTCACCATCACTCATATACAGCCCCGCGGGCAAAATACCACTCTGTAGGTACCTACGCTTACTAGGGGTATGCAGACTCCGGAGGGGCTCCTTAAGCCCAAGCACCATAACAAGCCACCCCGTGGCATAAATCAATCAGGCCCTCGGCCTCACTCAATCATGAATCAGTAAAACATTCTGTGGCATGCAGCCCGATCCCATAAATATCCTCACATATCAAGCTCTGAGCCTCACTCAATCATAAACCTCTCAAGTCACTCGGGCTCTCAGTAAAAACATGGTACTCAACCCAAAACAACATTTGTATACATCAAAATAGAGTAATAAAGACTAAGTTATAAAATCAATAAGTATACCATGACTGAGTATAGATTTTCAATAAAAAATAGTGAGAGGATAGTAAGAAAAAGGACCATAAGTGTCCAAAAAACTCTGGACCAAGGCCCAAGGCCCAAACATGGCATTCAACCCAATTTACAAAAACTCTTTTTAAAACACGTAAGTATCATATAGTTTCAACCAAATACACAGCTTATAGTTTCTACAGGACGGATCAAGTCACAATTCCCAACGATGCACGCCCACATGCCCATTACCTAGCATTTGTGTCACCTCAAAATAGTAAAATGATGTGAAATTCGGGGTTTTATACCCTCACGACTAGATTTACAATCATTGCTTACATCAAACAAGCCAATTACAATACCGAGCAAGCCAACCGATGCTCCAAAAATGCCATCTCGCGTGTTCTGACCTCCAAACAGCTCGAAACTAACCAAAAATAATTCAAATACATCGAACAATGTTAAAGAAACCAATCCTAATTGAATGAGGTCTAATCTTCAATCAAAAGCACAAAATTGGCTAAAACGACCAACCCGAGCCCGCATCTCGGAACCTGACAAAACTCATAAAATCCAATAACCCATTCAATTATGAGTCAAACCACACTAGTTTCATCCAATTCCGACTCCGAATCGATGTTCAAAACTTAAAAATTAACTATATGAAATTTTAGGCAAAACCCCCCAAATTTTACTTTGAAATCATCAATCAAATGCCAAAAATGAAGATGGATTCATGAAATATAACAAAAAACGAGTAGAGAACACTTACCCCAATATATATGATGAAAATCACATCCAAAATCTCCTTAATTTGAGCTCCCCAACTACAAATATGACCATATGAACAAACCTATTTGATGCCTCTATTCTGCCTTGCTTCTTGTGCCGAGCGATCTCGAAACTCTATTTGATGCCTCCAATGGATTTCTAGTAAAATTTTAGTCAATTTATGGTCTTGAATCACTCCATTTGACCTTATATTGAAGGAGATATGTTGGTTTCAATATTTGAAAATAGTGCAGATTTTTAAATATCAGTTCAGTGGCAATTTCGTAATTAATCTAAAAAAATCCGGCCCAATTATTAGTAAAATGATCATAAAATCCTCATATGATGTTCAAATATGACGATTCTATTTTCTATGATTCCGTAATTACGATACAGATCTAATGCTTCAATAAAACAGAAATTGGAGCACATTGTTTATTGTAGTACCATTTATGCTTGAAAAACGATGTCGAAACATCAAAAATTGTCACGACCCAAAACTAAACCTTTCGTGATGGAACCTATCGTGGTACTAGGCAAGTCGACAAACTACCAGAACAAAATTATATACTCAATTTTTAAGAAAATTCCAAGCTACCTAACATAAAACCTTCAAAAGGAGTTCAAATTAAAACAAAAGTGCGGAAAAGAAAAGCCTGACATCAGGGTGTCACTAATCATGAGCATCTACTATAGTGTATCTAACAATATCACGACCAACATAGTCTGGAAAGTAACTAAATAAATCTAAAGAAAGATGAGAGGGAGGAAAGCAGGACTGTGATCGCCATACAACTATGTTGCTAACTCCGATGGATCTGCAACTGATCAATCAACACTCAATACCGAGTCTATAAACGCCTGGATCTGCACACAAGGTGCAGGGAGTAATGTGAGTATGCCAACTCAGTAAGTAACTAAAATAAATAAAGGTTGAGCAGTAGTGACGAGCAATAAAGCATATAAATTCATATCATGAAATCTCACTAAAAATACAACAGGCTTTAAAAGCAAAGTTTGAATCAAATAGTTTTGTTTAAACTCAGTTCCAATAAAATCAGTTGAAACTATTTTTCAACAGTTCTCAAATAGAGGCTCAATGCAACAATGAGTAAAATGATGGAATCATAAATAGCCCATTGGGTAAAACATCACTCATATATAGCCCCCAGGCAAAACATCACTCATATACAGCCCCTCGGGCAAACCTTACAATCACTCGTATACAGCCCCTCGGGCATACATCACCAACACTCATATACAACCCCATGAGCAAATCATTACTAAGTAGGTACCTGTGCTCACTGGGGGTGTGCAGACTCCGGAGGGGCTCCTTCAGCCCAAACGCTATAACAAGCCACCTCGTGGCATAATCCATCAGGCCCCCGCCTCACACAATCATGAATCAGTAAGAACATGTTGTGTCATGCAACCCGATCCCATAAATATTCTCACAAATCAAGCTCTTAGCCTCATTCAGTCATAAACCACTCAAGCCACTCGGGCTATCAGTAAAAACAGGGTGCTCACCCCAAAACACCATTTTATGTGCATCAAAATAGATTAATAAAGATTGAGTTATGAAATCAGTAAGTATAACATGACTAAGTATAGATTTTCACTCAAAACAGTGAGAGGAAAATAAGAAAAAATCCCCTAAGGGTCCAAACAGCTCTGGCACAAGGCCTAAACATGGCCCAATTTACAGAAACATCTTTCTATGACATATAAGTATCATACAGTTTCAACCAAATACGTAACTTTATAGTTGCTACGGGACGAACCAAGTCACAACCCCTAACGGTGCACGCCCACACATCGTCACCTAGCATGTGCGTCACCTCAAAATAGTAAAGTAATACAAAATCCAGGGTTGCATACCCTCTGAACTAGATTTACAAATGTTACTTACCTCAAACAAGCCAATTTCAATACTGAGCAAGCTATGGATGCTTCAAAAATGCCATCTCGCGCGTTTCGTCCTCCTAACGACTTGAAACTAACCAAAAACAGCTCAAATGAATCAAACAATGCTAAATTAACTAGTCGTAATTGAAAAAGGTAGAATGTTCAATCAAAAGCCTAAAATCGGCCAAAAAGCCTAACCTGGGCCTGCATCTCGAAACCCGACAAAACTCACAAAATCCGATAAACCATTCAATTATGAGTCTAACCATACTAGTTTTATCTAATTCCAACTCCGAATCGATATTCAAAACTTAAAAATTAACTTTATGAAACTTTAGGCTAAAACCCCCAAATTTCACTTTGAAATCATCAATCAAATGCCAAAACGAATATGGATTCATAAAAAAGCGAGTAGAGAACACTTACCCCAATCCATATGGTAAAAATCGCCCAAATTCGAGCTTCCCAACTTAAAATATGACTAAATGAATAAACCCTTAATTTACATATTTTTCTGCCAGCTATTTTGCCTCTCTTCTCATGCCAAACGATCCTGAAACTTGCTTTTAATGCCTTCACTGGATTTCTTGTGAAATTTTACTCAAGTTAGGGTCATGAATCACTCCATTTGACCTTATATGGAAGGAGATATGTTGGTTTCAATATTTACAAATAGTGCAGATTTTTAAATACAAATTCAGTGTCAATTTCGTAATTAATCTAAAAAGATCTAGCAACCCAATTCTTAGTAAAATGATCGTAAATCTTTATACAATGTCCAAATTCGACGATACTTTTTGATATGGCTTTGTAATTACGATACGGATCTTATATTTCAATAAAAACAGAAATCGGAGCTCATTTGCTAAATGTAGTACCATTTGTGCTTGGAAAACGATGTCGAAACATAAAAAAACGAGCGCAACACAACCCAACCCTATCCGAAACTCACTCGAGCCCCTCGGGACCCTATTCAAACAAACAACCAAGTCTCAAATCATAACACGGACCAACTCGTGGCTTCAAAACTCACATAACAATATCGAAATGACTAATCACACCTCAATTCCAAATTAATGAACTTGAAACTTCAAACTTCCACAACCGATGCCGAAACCTATCAAATCACGTCTGATTGACCTCAAATTTTGCATACAAGTCACATTTGACATTATGAACCTTCTCCAACTTTCGTAATAGGAATTTGTCCATGGTATCAAAAAGTCCACTCCCAGTTAAACTTTCCATAATTCCAACTTTTGCTAATTCGCGCCAAATTCTACTACGGACCTCAAAATAACAATTCGGACACGCTCCTAGGTACAAAATCACCCAACAAAGCTAACGGAACCATCAGAAATTCAATCCGAAGTCCAATTCTAAAAAAGTCAAAACTTGGTCAAACCTTTAAAATTTGAAGTTTCTAGTTGAGAATCATTTTTTCAAATCATGCCCTCAAACAATCGAGCGAAGTGCAATTGCTCAAATTAACCGGTTGGAACATTACATCCTCCCCACTTAAACATACGTTTGTCCTTGAACTTGCCCAAAGTTGTTCCAAAATCCATCAACTCGTTGTATAATCTCGATATGCATGTGCATATAGGTCTGATAACACAACATGACTAAAATTTCTTAATCCAACCTAGTCCATAAGTCTTAGGGCCCAATTTCCAACATCCGGAATTTTCTATAAGATTAGAACCTCACACCTATACACTATATAAGTCCGAATAAGCTGTATCAAACCATATCCGTAATCCAAGATATAATCACATGATATACCACATAACACAAACACTCATGGCGATAACTCCTAATCACAGTAACTGCTCAAAATAACTTAATACCGGTAATACACCTCTTAACAAACAAAGTTCCATTCTAACACTTTCATATACTTCCAATGATGAAAGAAACACGCAGAAACTCATAACCATTTATCAGATTAACATGTCATGGAGCTCCCTCTTCTCTGGCAGGAACTATAGCAGATTTCTGAGTTGACTTCCGATATTATCCTTCCAACAATGCTGTAACAAATTCTGATAGTGTTCATTCTAGGTCTAATGACCTCAACTCATCCAACATGACCACTCCGATGACATGATACATCAATACAATCCAAAGCCATACCCTATGCAATTCGTGCACCCAATAGCAACATCCTAAATGTACTCAAATCATGAAAAAAATGACTCAGATGAGAGGACTGTCCCGCAAGCTTAACAAGTACTGCCACAATGAAATACTTGTATGTGGCAAAATCAGAAGGCTTGATTTTTTGCTATCAAGACATTTCAGAAGCCTTCCCCGAGACCCCGAGGTTGGAAGGCCGCGACCGAGTGCTTAGCCTCAGGGTTCGTCGAAGTCTGACTCAAAGGAAGCAAAGTCTGAGGTTAGGATAAAAGAGGAAATCCCCTAGGAACATGGCTACACCTGACAGGCCCGTCCTATCTAGAGCCTACTGTGAGTCCTTGCATCAAGCCATCCCATCTTTGTACTCTTGCAATTAATACACATGTACTACACTGAGTACCCTCGCCTATATAAGGGGGACTCACCTTACCTTGTAATGGACTGATGTTGCTCCAGTTCTCCACAAATGCAATAATATTTCTCTCTCTCTCTCTTTCTTCTAAGTTATCTATCTCCATTGACCTCGAGGTCGCCTTAGCGCTTTATTATCTCATCATTTATTCTTCATTATTTTGCTCAATATTGATAGTATAGAGCCTTTCTTATCTACACTTTTACTTGTTATCCATTTCCCGAATACCCTCGATAAGACCGAGATAGGCTCGAGGCTCAGCTCTGAGTTATCTACTGGCTGGCTTTGTGCCCGGGAAACACCCCCTTACTGGTTCAATTGTTGCTTTGGTTAACTCAATCTTTCTCACTTTAATTCATGTTTTAGCATTAACAACCCTTACAAACTAGCTCGGGAATAGGTCACATATTTTTAGAATTCCATTTAGAAATTTAACTGTTGTTACCATATTTACGGTAAACAGTTTGGCACCCATCGTGGGGCTAAAAATAATAGTGATTATTTCCTTGCTAGTTTTGTCACTTGATCGCACGATACCTTTCACACTTTTTTTTGCCCAAGATCTTTCGATTTCAGGTTAATGATCAGCTTGATAAGGGAAATCGAGGACGATAACCCCAAAAAACACAAAGAGAACAGTATGGTCGTTCTAACGGCCGGCGCGACACCACAGGAACTTGATAGCACATCTAGATCGGTTCGAGCGAGCGCAGGTCTACACGCCGTAGAGGGAAGCAACAAAGTCTCGCACACCGATGGCGGCATGCAGCACGTTGACCAAGAGGAAGCCCGAAATATCCCAACCCAGGTAGAGCGGGAAGTTAATCTTCATATTATTTTTGAAATGTTACAGGAATGGAATTTGGCTATCACTCAGCTACGGAGCCGTTCGGAGACTCTCAGCACGGCAGCACCCATAATATCTCCTCATATCTAGCTAGTACCCGAGGTATCGGGCAATGATGAACCAATACCCTATCATGTAGCAGTAAGGATCCTAGAAGGCCTTATCGTAAAGATCAAATCTTGCTTACGAAAACATCTACAGCAGTCATCCCCCGAAGATACGACCCCGAACCTCATTCTACGAAAGTCAGAAACGACAAAATCCCCCACGAGTGACAGGACCTCAAGTCCTTACGAGCGCATCATCACTCACGCACGCCCGTCCAGGAACAGTGACCTCCAAAATGGAGAACTCGGGCCCGTCTTGATAAGGAGATTTGAAGAAACTCCCTCAGAAAAAACCATGATGCTGTGCCACTGTTTGGCACCTGATCTCGAGGACCCGCTCACCGTACTAGCGCGGTCCATGGAAGTGCACGTCGACATAATCAAAGTAATGCCAAAAGGGCCCAATGCATTGAAGGATGAAAGAAGAAGAAATAAAGTGTCACGGGAAGCCACACCCTGCTCCCCGACAGGACAAACGAGACCGCTCCCAGTTCTAAGTAGTTGGGCGGCACAGGCCTTCGCCCAAAACCTAAGCAAAGCATATCCGGCGACTCTAAAGCAGTTCAAGCAAAGCCTGGTCGAATATCCAGTCAAGGCTTGGTCGGATGCCAGCAACCGACACCGGACCCAAATTAGGGTGGTAGATGACTGTCGAGGAACCACCTCGGGTTCAGCATATCCGGGTAGATTCCCGGCAGAGGAGCTGACACTGAATGAATGGAGCCATCGTCTATATGGTGCGAACGGAAGAGATGATTCCACATACAGCACATCTCGCAACAACAAGGTAATAGCCTGAGGACAACACCCTCGAGGACCCTCCAATGGTACCAGATTCAACAAGACACAGCCGGCAAGGAAACCTCACCCGATAGAGTGTAACTTCAACACTACCGTTCCAAGCATAGTGGTCACTACAAGCAGAGCCAGGAACCACATGTGGCTCAGATCTATTCAACTGAAACCCCTCAAGGGAAACCATGGCCCGCCATGGGAATCACGAGGTGCTCTGGGTCACAAATAGTGGCAACAATTATGTTATTCAACAAAGGTCACCACAAAGTATCGCCAAATGAGCATACCCAGATCTTGTTCCACGGACGAAAGGAGATCGAACAAAACAGAGCCGGCAAGCTACGACGCATCGTCACAGTTGTAAAAGGATGGAGGCACCCCGCGAAGATCCATAGGACGTAGAGTGCAAGTGCCCATTACCAGAAAGGGACGCTCTCAAAAAATGCTCTCAAAGGACACCCTCTCGCTTGAGGAAACAGACGCCGAGATTCCACCTCGGCATCGCTTTAACGTATTGGTAATCACCTCTTTCATTCGACTCATTTCAAATAAAACATGGATGTATAAGTACAGGTGGTTCGACCAAATTATACCGATGATGTCGGGCCGAAGCCGATAGGATGATACGGACCAGCGTCTCTCTCGAACCGGATCTCCGATAGGCTCCTGATGGTGATTTCCACAATGACCAAATCACTCGTCCTGCACCCCGCCTGAGCTCAGGATGATATGTCGAGCGCACAAGGCACAAACACTTTGTACAAACAACGGCGAATACATCATCGGGGGCACGACACCGACCCTGCTCTGCCGAAGGTGTAAAACACCATGACAAACATAGGGCTAAAACATCTAGCTACGAGCGACAAGAAGAGATCCATCACCTTATACCCATGGATGGCATTGCCCTTAAAGGAGGTCAAAGGGTAAGGATAATCACATCCTTGGTCGGTCTTGGCCGGATGAGAAGGACGACTACAGCTGGCCTAGCTCCCCGAAACGCCGCCTCCTTTTATCATTTGCTTTCTTTTCTTGGTTTTGATCTATACGCAGGCAGCCAGCTGAGGCATTCGGTAGCTCTGGATCCCGCTCGAGGATCCGCGGCCACCACAGGGCCCCTCGGGCATTCTTTCCTCGATCGGGTTTCTAACATGAAGAAGGTTCCGCCAAAAAGATTATTAGCAGAACTGCACATCCACGGGGAGGGGACCCGATGAGATCGCAATCCTTTCTCCTAAAAATTTCCAATATGGAATCATACAAGCACATCGGATAATCGAGGAAGTCACACCCGTGTGGACCAAACTCACAACAACAGGACAACATGTATTTACAGCTTATATTTTCGCCAAGCAATAAAGAATATTTTTCTAGCATTCAATATGTTGAAGAAAACTATTTCAGCTTATCCACAGCGAAAACCTCTCCACCAGATGTATCTCGAGATACCCGGAGACTTAAAAATTCAGTATACGGATGACCCCAGGGTCAAAATGTCGGGCTCATCAAGCCCTTATGGTGCAACTCCGAGCTCACGAGAAGCGGTCTTCAGGCTTAAACAAATTAATGACTCAGAGACTGCCACCAATCTCCATGTACTAGAAAATCCGAAATTGTAAGACCCTAACGAGCAGCCTCGGCACAACCAGATCTATTCTCCATACACTGTAAGACCTCAACAGGCATGACAAACTGTAAGACCTCAACATGCAAGAAAAGTCCCGCAGTTTAGGCTATACGTCGCATTTGTAAGAATCCCTAAAGGGAATACCCTTGGTCTAGATGCCTAAAACTGCTTCTCGGGATTAAAAAATAGCCCTGAAAAAATGCACATGACTCCGATCAAAATGGCTGCTACAGTCTAAAAAATGCGACTGGGGGATGCCCCACTATTGCTAAAAAATCCTGCAAATCTACTTCGGAAAAAACCGGTTAAAAACAGGCTTCCCTCAACAGGCAAAAAAATGAGACCCGACCACATCGACTCCAAAATTGCAAGAGCATCGATCTACTCGACCTATGAGCAATGAACCTTAAGAGGTCCTCAAAACATCGCTGACTACGACTTGAAATCGGCGTTCTTTCAGAACCGACGATGGGTCAGGAAAAAATATTCAATAAGCCCTTAACAAGAGGAAAAGAAAGTCTTAGAAAAAGCCTCTGGGCCTCATATCAAAAGGTCTCTACGACCAAACAGCGTAAGTGCCATTGCCGCCGGCTAAGCAAGCATTCGGACCTCACATCGAAAGGTCTCTATGACCATACAGCGTAAGAGGCATTGTCGCCATCTTGAAAATTGACAATTTGAGGATTAAAGTTAGCTCGAATCGTAACCCGATTCGAAGACCGGATCCAAAATAGTTGACCAAGCAAAGCCTCCAGGCCTCATACTAAAAGGTCTCAACGACCAAACAACAAAAATGCCACCATAGCTCGAGTCCAAATGCGACTTGGAGACTGGATCCAAAAATCATAATACTCCCACGAGCGTGACATTGATGCCAGTATGGCCAACCGGAATCTCCTGAAAGATTAAGGGGTCAATTACAGCTCGAATCACAACGCGACTGGGAGATTAGATTCAAAAAATACAATCCTGACTCGGAGACTGAACCTGATGACAATTCAACCACAATACACCTAAAGGCACGACCCAAACAACTCTATCGATGGTCAAGACAAATCTCCCGGCCGCACGCTTGCAAAATAGTTTCGGCCCAGGAGGAAAAAGGGTCATCGCCCTCCGCCCATGTAGGTGAGAAAGAGGTGGAAGGCCAATAGAAGCTCGAGCCATAACGCAACTCGAGGACTAGTTCCAAAACCGGTCTACACGATCAAGAGATATGACAAAAAAAAGGCACGCCCTGTGCATGCCGGAAACCAGGTTACAAAATGGTAGAATCTATATTTTGTGCCAAAGGGCTACATCCCGTCAAGTTTGCCCTCAGCAAAGTCCACAAGGAGTGACCGAGTGTCACCCTCATCCGCCCTTGCTTGATCCAATTCCTCCGAGAGAATGAAGCCTCTCGATCCAACTTCTTCCAATATCTCTCTCCGGGATCGACAACGAGCATATTGCTCGATTCTCTTCTCACGATCAAAGGCTTGCCTCAACTCGGATTGAGCGTCAGCAGCTTCCTTTATGTAAATCTCCATCTCGCAATCAACCCTGGTTCGACTTAATGATGCTTCCGCTCGGGCATCAATTATCTCGGCCCTGATCTTTGAGAGGTTAGACTCAAGTCTCTCGATGATATCTGCCTGAAATTTGGCATTACCAAGGGTCAAGTTAAGTTGGACCTCGAAGGCAAGGATCCTAGCCAAGGCGCTCATCTCCTCCAAAGCTTGAGCCTGCACTTCAGCTCTCAGCTCCTTACAAACGGCCCTGACACAGTTCACATCGCCTTTAAGGTACTCCAAGGCCTCTGCCTTTTTTTGCAACTAATATGACAAGAAGAAATCAGCCTTAAAATTAGAAAGAAGCGAAACATGCACTACAGGAAGTCACCTGCTCCATCAAATAGTTCTCATAGTTTGAGCTCCAGGACGCCTCATATCGCCAATACTGCAGCTCAACTTCCTTCTCCTTGCAAAGAAGCCTGAGGGATTCTCCCTCATCCAAAATCCTCTGAAACTTGGCCTTTTGATGAAACAACTCGGACTTAAGCCTATCGCAGGCCTGCGCAGGAAAGATTCAATGAGAGGAGGAAGATGCGGGATACGAGAAAATTATGCGTAAACTCACCCCATAGTGAAGATGGAGAATTTCCTCTAGATCAGAACATGCTCCTGCTAAACATGCTCATACAGATCCTGCCCTTGTGAACCCAGGAAAACCGGCCTTGGGCACAACGTGCTCGCTCAAAGGAGCCGTTTTCCAAGAAACAAGCACTCCAGGGACAACCGACTCGGGCGATGCCATGTCCTTAGAAATGCGAGCCTGACTGGCACCACTAAAAGGACCTTCGCATGGTGGGCTCCGGTCTTTCTTGTTAATATCGTCCCTCGGCCCGGGAGCCGATGCCTCCATCTCCTTTCTGGGAGCGCACTGCTTTGCCCCAAGAAACCACTCGATATCTACAAGCAGCAAATCCAGAACAAATGATATGGGAAAATGTTACCTCGGGCATATGCTAGCAGGAGAAAAGCAATATGCGCACGTACCTTGATGGTCCACTCCCCACCTGATGGGAGACATAGCTCGCCACCTATGTTCTTCATAAGACAAATGGGTCACCAACCTCCGAATTCAGCCAGGTAGATTATGGACTTGGCCCAGCGTCCACGAGGTTGCTGCAACAAGGGAAATAGCATTGTTATTTGGCCGATTTTTGCCATCAACAAAATTTCAAAGAGCGAAAAAGTGCCTCACTTACGGGTGTGATTCCATCCTTCGGGGAATGGCAGAAACTCCACAGGAATAATATCGGTCGTTCGAACTCGGATGAACCAACTAGCCCACTCTAGATCTTCATCCTCCTCATCATCGACAATGAAGGGCCAGGCAAATGACCCCTCAAGGTTAGCAGGCCTCGATGATGAAAATGCCAATATAGCCTAATGAGATGATCAAGCATGAACTTGAGCCCGGCTTTCTCCAAAAAGAATCTTCTCATCAGCACCGTTCGCCAAAACGACAAATGAATCTGCGCTAGAGTAACCCGATACTTCAAACAAAAACCAAACACAACCCTATCAGGGGGCCCAAATGCAAAAGGGTATAGGTTCACACTCAAGAACCCATCAGCAGAGTCTGCAATGCCTTCACCTGGGGAAAACACCCACAGTGTCGCCCCCTTGCTCCACCCGCAGTATCGCCTCACCATCTCCAGGTGTCCCTCTCTTATCAAGTACATCGTCTCCAAAGCAAAATACTTCGACTCTCCAGCGCTGGGAACATCATTCTCTGTCGTTTACCATATCGGTTCTGAGGTGGCCGCCATGACTATGGCAGAACAGATAAAATGAAGCAAAGGCAAGCACCAACACTTTACGAACTTTAAGAGATGGGAGCCCTATGCCGAAATAGAAGAACAACTACCCAAAAATAATGAAGTCTCGCAGAAAGGCCGAAGCCACTCCTCTTATATCCAAGAGGCAACGGCGAGTCATCCGCTCGAGGTAAGCTCCCGGAAGCCAATGCCTCGATACGAATCGACGGGTCGATGCCCGACCCAGGGAACATCCTCCAATAGACGACAAAGCTCAAGAGACCGCACAAATTATCTCCATGCACGAGGCGGCATTTCATATTTGGAGCCCCCGGCCCCAAGAAACAATGTCATGATGAGCTCTAAGGCACCGGTACCAGATGAAAGGCGAGCACCCGAGCTCGTGATCTCCTATCTAGAAGAGTAAAGCCCGAAAACCCCGATCAGTAAAGCTCCACGAAGGCCCAAAGAAGCACCCAAACATAGGCAAACTACTCAAACGGAAGCCAACCTTATACTCTCCGAAAGAGTTATCTACATCAAAATCAACAGGGACCACCGGGGCACCCGAAGATGACCTTCATCCAGGGTAGCCTTCTCGAAGGCCCCGGAATTTGATGCATGAACTCCAAACAAATTAACAGGCCCTGATAGCTCGACCTTATCCGGTCGGTCCTCTATCAGTCCAAAGTACAACAAAAAGATCAAAGGAGAGCCTTGTCAATCAGCTGGAGACCAGGACAAGCTATTATGGCACACTACGATGGCCCATAAAACAAAAAAAGGCATTGAAAAACCCTAAAGGGCATAAGAGAAAACAAATGCCAAAAGAGAAGCAAAAGTCTATCTCATACGGCCTGAAAGGATAATCTACATCCAGATCAATAAGGGCTCCTCGGTACCCGAAGATGACCTACATCCGGTGCAGTAGCCATGGAGACCTCAAAACTCAATGCACGATCTCCAAATAACTTGGGAGACTCTTATAGCACCGACCCATCAGATCGACCCAAAGTTGTCCCGAGAGAAGTGTAAGGCCCCGTGAAATCCCTACTCGAAAACCTGGATCCTGTGGTGCCAAGTTAGGAGCATGTGTTAGGCATGGACCTTTTTGGATTGAGTAATGCATTAAAAATTCAAGAGTAAGTTTCTAGAAAAAATCAAAAAAATGCGGTCCAGAATGCGGCCGCAAATCAGGTATGCAGACCGCATATCTTCCTCGGAGTTAGTTAGAATGTTGGTTGAAATTTAAGTCAGCTTTGCAGTCAAAAATGAGGTCGCATAATCGAAGTGTGGACCGCATAGTCGTCGTATAACTTCCTTTGAATTTTGTGAGGGTTAGTTCTGTGGTGCACTTTGCGACCGCAGAACGTGAATGCAGACCGCATTTCTGCCGCAGACTCAGTTAGAATGTCCAATTTCTGAAGAGCATTTTGCGGACCGCATGTTTACTCTGCGATCGCAAATGCGATCACATATTTGACTCGGGGCTCCAATTTTCTAATTTTTAACCCGACCTCCCTATCGATATATCCGATGCTATAGCTCATTTTAAGCATTGTTTTGAGCATTTCTAGAGGGAGAGGGAGGGTATTTAGAGAGGGAAAGTCTCCCCATCAAATTACTCGATAAGATATGGCTAAATCCTTGAAGAAAATCAAGTGAAGACCCTTAGACCTTCATCTCAAGAGGTAAGACTTCATCACCCCAATTCTTTTTTTTTCTCAGATATAAGGGTTCACTAGTGAGGTGATTCATGGGTATAACAATGGATTCCTTACATGCATATCAAACCTTAGAGTAATGGAAGGTAGTGAATTAAAGAGGGGTACAAAATGATATAAATTGCTCTCAAAAAGGGGCCTAAGATCACATTGCACCTCTAGGGTTTGTCAATATGCTTGAAGAAAGCTAGATTCTCAATCTCATCTCTAATTCTCGATTTAACTTGTAATTCTTACTCAATAGATCGAAGTGCTAAGAGTTCCGGAAATTTGTAAAAGAGTAAGGAAAGCTTTATTGAGGTATGTATGGCTAAAACCCCCCTTTTATTAGAAATTGAGCGTCATTATCATTTACAAAAGTATGGTAAGAGTTGAATTGGTTAGTGTATTGATTGTAATTATGCATTAATTGATTTGAAATTATCTATACATATACGTGAAGGATGTGCCATAATGCGAATAATGTACCGTTCTTGATAATTAGAAAAGGATGAAAAAGTACAATTATGTGTTGAAATACTTGGGCTATAAGCCGACATCGAAATAAAGAATTATTCATGCTAGCTATGTGCTCAATTACCAGTGATTGCAACTTGAATTATTTTGTGATATATGTGTATATGATCACAACTTGTTAAATGAATATTGAAAAGAGAAACGAGGTGATAATAGTGGCCTTGGGTGCCAAGGAATTGATATGATATGTGTGAAATGAAGATTCAGAGGTGTTGACTAATGAGAAATGAGTAATGCCTCCTATGCAAGACGACCTAGCCGATCGGGTCGTGATCGGACACCATGCTGCACACATGGTGATAATGTGCCGGTATTGAATTTTGAATAAGGGGAAATGAAATATTGATTGAGAGTAATGCCTCCAATTAGGTGACTTAGCCGGTCGGGTCGTGACCGGACTCCGCTCTAGATGGCAGTGGTATTGAGAATAGTGGTGAACATGTCACGGAAATGCTCTAATCTATGTTTTTGGAAATTGTATGAAAGGTTATATGAATTGTATCTTTGGTATACCCATGTTATTTACTTGTACCTGTTTGATAGTTCTTTCCAGTAAAATGGTGTTTAGTTATACATACCAGTACAATTCAAATGTACTGACGTCCCTTTTGCCGGGGGCGCTACATTCGTGTTATGATTGTAGGTGGCTCTATAGCAGGTACTCCAGTCCACCGACAGTAGAACCTCCTCCACTTTCCGTCAGCTGTATTGGTGAGCCCTTTTCCTCTCGGGGCCCTGCATGGCTCATGCCACTTTTATTCCGGAGTCTATTTTGGTATTTGTGTAAGGTATAGCCGGAGCCTTGTTGCCGACATTTCCATATTACTCTTTAGTTGTATTTAGAGGCTCCGTAGACAGGTTGTGGGTAGTTTCAGGTATTGGAAATTAAAATAGAAATATTGATGTTTGGCAATGATGTATATAACTTGTAATACCGTTAAAGTGGTGAATGAAATTGCTAATGAAAATGAAATGGAAATCGTTAATGATATGTTGATAGAATTTGATTAATGGAGTCCATCTCCTATTTATTTATGAGTTAGTTTGGGTAGAATGAGACCTAACAGGCTTGCTCGGTCGGGTTTACTCGGTTGAGCGCCGGTCGCGCTCCTCGGATTTTGGGGCGTGACAAACTTGGTATCAGAGTCTAAGGTTTTAAAGTGTCCTAGGATGTCTTGGAGCTGTATCGAGTAGAGTCCTTTTTATCGGTGTGTTGTCAACCCCATCTATAAGTTGGAGGCTATTCAGACATTTATGAATTTCAGCTTTCTTTGATACTCCAATCATGCAATAGAGCTCAAGTTAGGGAGCTAATTTCCTCTCTAAGTCTTATTCTCAAGATTGGTAACCTTGATGCCATAATCCGCGAGTCCGAGTGGATTGCCCAAGGGCTTGTTAGGAAAATGCATCGAGATATGGATATATTGGTAAAACATATCGCTAAAAGGGGAGTGTCCTTGTCCCTATTGATGTCTCTGCACCATCAGATCATGTGGTATGTCAACATGTTACATACGTACGTTAGAGATGTGGAGTCGAGGGGTATCGATTAAGCTATTGCCCTATTAACCTAACGTCGTTAAGTGAGTCAAATCAGAATTTGTACTCGATGTGTATGTGCATCCCTATTGAAGAGTTCTCATAAACGTGGTCTTAGCAAGGTGTTGAATAACAAAATATTACGTGTGTCAACTCTTTGAACGAGATGCAATATTCGTGAATCTACTCTATTATGAATCCTCTTATTTACATTCTTGTGGAATTAAGTTCTATAATTATTCCCTTGAATTGAGTTATAACTCTAGGATTGATACTTCCCACTTGTTTTTTCCTAAATTCTCACCAATAGATTATATCCGGTGAATTTCTTACAGAATCCTTTTATTTAATTGGACAAAATCTACTCGATTGTGCCTCTACATGCACCGTCGTAAAATTTACCTTTGTGGTGCCAAGTTCCATGCAAAGCATCCCAGCGTTGTGATCCTTCTCGAGTCACTGTTTTACTCAGTTGTTTATAATGGTTTGAACAGTCAATCTACTCTCTTGCGAATATCATCATGAAAGCTTCTCACTTGCTAGTAACCTAAGAGTATGCCTTAACATCTATCACATGAATGCATGTCAATTGAAATGGTCACCATGTGCATAAAGTCTCTCTGAAAATTGGGATCCTCACATCCCTATCATAGGAAAATATTGTGTTGCCATAACTTTCGTGTCCACATGGGATATCCCGCAGTAAGTAGCTCACTTTTTCCTAGTATATTGGTTGCTCGTGGCATGGTCATATATTGCAGTTGGGAGTTAATATAGCAGAAACATGTCCAGCTCATAACAAATGTTTATATTCTCTTTACATCTCCATGTGTTAATTGTCTCAAGTAAAAATCCATGAAAAACTCACTATGAACATCTTCAAACTCTCCATGATTATTCCATACTATCTCATTGGGTTCTCATATCACTTCAAGATTCATCAAGGGTTTGATAGCATGCCGCAATTACCGAAATTGAATGATCTCTTTCCGATAATGGATTATCTACACTTGTGCTAGTCCAACAATCTGCTTATCAGTCTAAGTCTTGCCTTTTGGTTTTTGGGTTGACCAATGAGAAATACACCTAGTAACATATTCGTATATCAAAACCTTTCTCTCAGTCAAGTCTTATATCATCTCCCCATATGGCTTGTAATAGCTGGTTGTATGGAAGTGTGTTGTAATGCTTATTATGAAGTTGAGTTTCTAAACACAATTGAATTTTTGAATTCTAGAGCTATAAATAGCGCGACTTCATATAAAGACCTTCTTTCAAAAAAAAGGGTAGCTTCTCGTAATCGCTTTGTATTACCACCATTCCTAGTGGTTACAATGTAGATATTACTTCCATAAGGCTCTCTCACTTCCTGTAATTTGTCTTGTATCATGTGTTATTTACCCATAATCTTCAATGCAATATCATCTCAATGTCTCGACTAGTTATCCAACTATATGATATGATTTAATTAACCTCACTTTTATGTACTCTAAAAGCACCCTGAGAGTGGGAAAATTTCTCCTTTCCTACAGACTTCTAGTGTCTTCAACTTGGTTTATGCTCGTTAGTTTTAAATGGTGCTCATTAGTTTTGCTACCCTACTATCTACTTCATCTGATAGCTCTCATTATAGAATTCATTTATGTTTCATGGCATCAAAGAGGAAGTCTTGTCGCATTAAAGATGAGGACATATTCCTTTTTGTTAGGATAACAAGATATTGCTCGCACTTCTTATGAGAGTTTTTCCTAAACAATCATCTACCTTCTCCTCTTGTCCATGTGACCAGATAGCCCAGGTTACTTCTCCAAGATAAATGCATTAAGACATCTCATTCTTTCGAACTTATCCATGTGGGCACTTTGAGGTCTTGTTTTATACCAACTCGTAATGGTTTTAACTAGTTCCTTGCCATTGTTATCGATTTTCTAGGACTACGAGG
Source organism: Nicotiana glauca (assembly GCA_026770625.1). NCBI lineage: Eukaryota > Viridiplantae > Streptophyta > Magnoliopsida > Solanales > Solanaceae > Nicotiana > Nicotiana glauca. The sequence goes on from MU778939.1 coordinate 45,065, forward strand.
GCTTGTCTCATAGGTTTCAGAAGTAATGACCTTCCTTTAAGCCCAGGCCAAAATTTCCCTAATTTCAAACCAAAGTGCATCCCTCTTTCCAAAGTCTTAAATGGGTTTTGGATGGGTTACGTGGCCTTCTTCTCCCTCGACTTCTAGAATAATTGACAATATCAGTTTCATGTGAGGATAGTTTTGCTACCCTTGGTATCACTCCTCTTTGAGAGGATAGGAGTGTCATTTGTCTTTCTCCCCGGAGCATCATGTTAACCATTAGAATGCCTCTAACCAGTACATGATTTCATCCCAACATTTAGATGTCCGAGCTATATGGTTGTACTTGAGAAAAGAATGAGATTAGATGCCCTCAGATTTTTGCACATATCATGAGCATATCGATTTGAAACACAAGTTTGGTCGTATCTTTAGTTCCCTCGTATATGATCAATTATCAGGAAGGGTTAAGCTGTCTGAAATATGATAATCTCATAAGCGTTCAACTTTTTTTCATCCTCACGGGCTTGTGGCATAGATTTCGTGTGTCAAGTAATGTTAGGAGTGTAATTCAACTGTATGTATTTTGAAACCCGTATCACATTCAAGGTGCCAGAGTATTCTTATTCTTGATAAACAGATTTTCCCTACACTCTAGAAAACGAGTGGTTCACGTACTTGAGTATTCCTCCTTAGTGGTTCCTATTTCCAATGTACGAGTTACCCCTATGACTTATTTGTCTAATAATTGATGTCCTCACAATAATTAAACATGTCTGTATTATTAGTAGTAACCTTCTGTGTCTCTTAGCATATAACCTCAAGAAATGCTCTGCTCAGCACATTAATGGATTCCTGAATAACTCCAGCCTGATCTTGAACTCTATTGTTCCTCACTGTATTAGATCCATTGGGTATTGTAAGTTCAAACGAGTCAAAGATGAAGCTTCACAGTGTGATCATATATATATTGTATAGGTAATTTTATGGTCAATTTATGATAGCACATCTTAGGGTAATTGTTGAAGGTCATCAAGGGTTTAGTGTGAGTGTTCGCCTAGAGACTTAGAGTTTGGAGGGTGAGCAGGCTATTCTCAATGTTTTCCCCTGAATATGTATGTGAGTTGATAATAAAGGTAGCATAAGTTTATTCCACAGTAGGCCGCACTAGGAGTATGAAGTGTCCCCATGGTTTTTCGCCATATATTTTGTGGATCCACATGTCTATGTCCAAGAAAGTGGGTGGAGATCAATTGTGTATCATTCCGGTGGAAATTAATGAAGGTGAAGTTAGTGGATAGTTAGCTTATGCAAAATATCTACTTGTTAAGCAAGTTTAGGGGTCGAAATTGCTATCGTGAATGTGTTCTGGAGAAGTCTGTAGATATAAGAGGCCATTGAAGGCCGAGAGTGCTGTGGAAATAAAATATTTTCCCTTGATTGCTTAGCGTTTGCTTTTTATGTGTGCAGTCCATGCCCAAGTATCATCGTGATAAAGTAGTGTTTGTAATGCTGAGATTCTTGTCATCGATATATAAATATTGTGGTGCTTTATCGAGTTGAGGAAGCCACATGGGAAGCGGAAGATGGAATGAAAGAAAAATATCCCCATATGTTCGAACAAGTCTAGTAGTGATCGTGCGAACTCTTATCGCTAAGTAAACTAGTGTTGTGTTCCATTTGATGCAAATACACCCCATATCTCCCCTAAATGCTTTACTATTGCAATCCCTCTAGTGGTGCAAGAATGTTATGTGTTGTGATTATCTAAATCAAAGTTTATAGGGACTTATGTGATAAGTAAACAACTAATATTAGTGTAGATTTGTAATGATTAATTGAAACGCATGTAGTATGATGAAACGATTTAACTTATATAGGACTCATTGATGTGACTAATTTATGTGGAGAATGTAGCAAGTGATTGAGTACGTGATATTGATGAGGATAATGAATTGTATACCATTTGTAGACATGACAGGAATTGTGTAATGGTGCTTGGAAATATGTTTTGGGGGCTCTCTGACAGGTGGATATGTCCAAATTACAAAGGAAACTCTGGCAAAATTTTTGAAAATCTAGGGAGTTAGCTAAATTTAGGGACTGTCAACCTGTTTTGGGTTGTGAAGAGGAGAAGATTGCACTAAGACTATTAATAAGTGAACCTTGATCCTCATTCGAGGACGAATGATCTTAAGTGGGGGAGGATGTAAAGCCCCGTGAAATCCCTACTCGAAAACCCGGATCCCGTGGTGCCAAGTTAAGAGCATGTGTTAGGCGCGGACCTTTTTGCATTGAATAATGCATTAAAAAGTCAAGAGTAAGTTTTCATAAAAATGCAAAAAAATTCGGTCCAGAATGCGACCGTAAATCAGGTATGCGGACCGCATATCTGCCGTGGAGTTAGTTAGAATGTTGGTTGTAATTTAAGTCAGTTATGCGGTCGAAAATGCGGTCGCATAATCGAAATGCGGACTGCATAGTCATCGCATAATTTCCTTTGAATTTTGTGAGGGTAAGTTTTGCGGTGCACTTTGCGACCGCAGAACGTGAATGCGGATCGCATTTCTGCCGCAGACTCAGTCAGAGTGTCCAGTTTCTGGGGAGCATTTTGCGGTCCATTATGCGAACCGCATGTTTACTCTGCGATCGCAAATGCGATCGCATATTTGACTCGGGGCTCCAATTTTCTAATTTTTAACCCGACCTCCCTATCGATATATCAGGTGTTATAGCTCATTTTAAGCATTCTTCTGAGCATTTCTAGAGGGAGAGGGAGGGTTTTTAGAGAACGAAGGTCTCCCCATCAAATTACTCCATAAGATATGGCTAAATCCTTGAAGAAAATCAAGTGAAGACCCCTAGACCTTCATCTCAAGAGGTAAGACTTCATCACCCCAACTCTTTTTTTTTTCCTCAGATATAAGGGGTCACTAGTAAGGTGATTCATGGGTATAACAATGGATTCCTTACATGCATATCAAACCTTAGAGTAGTGGGAGGTGGTGAATTAAAGAGGGGTACAAAATGATATAAATTGCTCTCAAAAAGGGGCCTAAGATCACATTGCACCTCTAGGGTTTGTCAATATGCTTGAACCAAGCTAGAGTCTCAATCTCATCTCTAATTCTCGATTTAATTTGTAATTCTTACTCAATAGATCGAAGTGCTAAGAGTTTCGGAAATTTTTAAAATAGTAAGAAAAGCTTTATTGAGGTATGTATGGCTAAACCCCCCTTTTATTAGAAATTGAGCACCGTTATCATTTACAAAAGTATGGTAAGAGTTGAATTGGTTAGTGTATTGATTGTTACTACGCATTAATTAATTTGAAATTATCTATACATATACATGAAGGATATTCCTCAATGCGAATAATGTACCATTCTTTATAATTAGAAAAGGATGAAAAAGAACAATAATGTGTTGAAATACTTGGGCTATAGGCCGACATCGAAACAAAGAATTATTCATGCTAGCTATGTGCTCACTTACCTGTGATTGCAACTTGAATTTTTTTGTGTTATATGTGTCTATGATCACAACTTGTTAAATGAATATTAAAAAGAGAAACGAGGTGATAATGGTGTCCTTGGGTGCCAAGGACTTGATATGATATGTATGAAATAAAGATTCAGAGGTGTTGACTAATGAGAAATGAGTAATGCCTAGGCAAGGCGACCTAGCCGATCAGGTCGTGATTGGACACCATGCTGCACACATTGTGGTAATGTGCCGGTATTGAATTCTGAATAAGGGGAAATGAAATATTGATTGAGAGCAATGCCTCCAATGACTTAGCCGGTCGGACATGACCGGACTCTGCTCTAGATGGCAGTGGTATTGAGAACAGTGGTGAATATGTAACGGAAATGCTCTAATCTATGTTTTTGGAAATTGTACGAAAGGTTATATGAATTGCATCTTTTATATACCCATGTTATTTACTTGTACCTGTTTGATAGTTCTTTCCCGTAAAATGGTTTTTAGTTATACATACCAGTACAATTCAAATGTACTGACGTCCCTTTTGCCGGGGTACTACATTCGTATTATGATTGTAGGTGGCTCTATTGCAGGTACTCCAGTCCACCGACAGTAGCACCTCCTCCACTTTTCGTCAGCTGTATTGTGATCCCCTTTCCTCTCGGGGCCCTGCGTGGCTCATGCCGCTTTTATTCCGGAGTCTATTTTGGTATTTGTGTAAGGTATAGCCGGAGCCTTGTTGCCGACATTTCCATATTACTCTTTAGTTGTATTTAGAGGCTCCATAGACAGGTTGTGGGTAGTGTTAGGTATTGGAAATTAAAATAGAAATATTGATGTTTGGCAATGATGTCTATAACTTGTAATACCTTTAAAGTGGAGAATGAAGTTGCTAATGAAAATGAAATGGAAATCATTAATGATATGTTGATAGAATTTGATTAATGGAGTCCATCTCCTATTTATTCATGAGTTAGTTTGGGTAGAATGAGACCTAACAGGCTTGCTCAGTCGGGTTTACTCGGTTGAGCGCCGGTCGCGCTCCTCGGATTTTGGGGCGTGACAAGAAGACAATGGGACCGAAAAGAACCCATGTCATTCGGCAAGATATCAGGGCAAACACTTACGTTCGAGCTAAATATCAGCGATCAGCAACACAAAAGGAGACATTCAAAGAGCGACGAATGGAATGGCAGCATACAGAAACAGAGCAAATTTGAAATCAGAGATCAACAAAGTTCATTTCTTGTTCATAAAAACTCGTGTAAAACAGCCCCTAAAGGATCCTAGCTCACATTTACAAAAGCCTACAAAGGGTTCCCCACAAAGATACGACAAAGGGGAATACATGAAGAAAAGTTCGGGTTTAGATATAAATGGTCGGCAATCCGCCTCGGCGTTGACATTTCCAAAATCCACCCTCCTTGGGTGCACGACCTCGAAGGAAGTATCTCCAGGATCGCTCTTGGAAGCCCTGTCTCAGCTATCCACTTTGACGTCGCCAAGGAAGAGAAGCCAGTGAGCAGAAAGGGATGACAAAATGCCACAGCTCTCCGAAGCTCGAGGATCCTCTTTGGCCAAGGAAGCTTTGGAGAGACAGCGGACCGAACAATCCTCGGTCCCGCTTGCACGTCCACTTCAAATACACTTCTTTGAGTGTCAAGCCATGTAAGCTCCCGGCTCGGGGCATAGTTCCACGTCGAACCGGGGTAGAAGAGTGAGAAACGGTGCATAATCCAAATGGCTGTCTACTTAAAGGTGAAACCAACTCTCCATCCATCATCATCTCGGGCCAACGGTAGCAGCAGTGGCCTACATACCGACGACCGCAGCAATATCAGAACAACACATTTATGTTCAACGAAGGGAGGCCCCGGTAGAAGGCCCAGAAGAACTCCTCGAAATAACCTTGAGATATAAAGCCTCCATCGTGGTAACCAAAGGTAAAAGAAAATGATGAGAAGGAAGAAGCAAAAGCATGTCAACGGAAGTATTGAGATGGGGCAAGCAATGCCACAAAACGCCCTCATTTATAGGGGAAAAATAAAACGATCATCGATGCTCTGGAAGATTGACCGACGGGTGTAATTACTATTTCCTTGAAAAAATGAACCGACGATAATACTTTTGTCTCGAGGAGCACAAGCGGCAGGGCATCGACTAGAGATCTATGAGGTACGTCGTCTGATACAAAAGATTGCATCGCGATCTGAATCACCACCACAATGTCACCAAAAGGAGCTCGAGGATTCGAGTATCAGAATCGTTTCCCATCACTTCGTCATGGGAAACACGGAGACTATCTGTACGCGACAAAATCAAAAGACTTTATTTTTTTCTATCAAGACATTTCAGAAGCCTTCCCCGAGACCCCGAGGGTGGAAGGCTGCGACTGACTGCTTAGCCTCAGGGTTCGTCGAAGTCCGACTCGAAGGAAGCAAAGTTCGAGGTCGGGATAAAAGAGGAAGTCCCCTAGGCACATGGCTACAACTGACAGGCCCGGCCTATCTAGAGCCTACTATGAGGCCTTGCATCAAGCCATCTCATCTTTGTACTCTTGCAATTAATACACATGTACTATACCGAGTCCCATTGCATATATAAGAGGGACTCACCTTACCTTGTAAGGGACTGATGTTGCTCCACCTCTCCACAAATGCAATAATATTTCTCTCTCTCTCTTTCTTCTAAGTTATTTGTCTCCATCAACCTCGAGGTCGCCTTAGTGCTTTATTATCTCATAGTTTGTTCTTTGTTATTTTGCTCAACATTGATAGTATAAAGCCTTGCTTATCTACACTTTTACTTGTTATCCCCTTCCCGAATACCCTCGATAAGCCCGAGATAGGCTCGAGGCTTGGCTCCGAGGCACCTACTGGCTGGCTTTGCGCCCATAAAACATCCTCTTATTGGTTCGATTGCTGCTTTGTTTAACTCAATCTTTGTCACTTTACTTCACGTTTTAGCACTAACCACCCTTACAAACTAGCTCGGGAATAGATCACATATTTTTTGAATCCCATTTATAAATTTAATTATTGTTACCATTTTCACGGTAATAATAATGAGAATCCATCACACTCCGTTGGACCATCACACGAATCTAACAAAAAGGTTGATATCTCAACATAATTCCGCTAAAATGCGTGCTCTATCCAAACACTAATCCATGGCATGTACCTCAAGCCACCTTGCTCAAAATCAATAACCACGGGCACTTCGACATCAAATACTCAAAGTGCATTACTATAACCATGGAGAAGCAAATGACATAATGCTAGACAAAACCTGAAAGACCATAACCAATACGTCATACACCAAACAATCCCAATACTCTTCCCGCTCAGATTCAGGTATAAGACCCCAATAGAACCACACCATATGTGCATATAACGAACAAATCATAACCCCTCGTAACAAAGAAGAGTAGCTCATAGATCATTTCAAAACATGAATAATCTCTATAACAATTTAATGGAACATCCCCCAACAACAGCAGTTCGGAGTCAACAAATATGACTCGGTGTAGAACGCACCTCCATGTTGGGCCGGCCAATGAACCCCAAATCAGCTCTGGTCCCCCACGATATATAAATAACACTCCTAAAGTCTACAATGACTGAATCCCAAAACATACTAACCTCTGACTAACCTTGGCTACTTTTACGGTCCACAACCACGAAACAATCTACTCACGAGAACTCCAATCCCTAAATCCATAGAACATACGAATCACCATCTCTGATCTCAACTCCACTGCCTGAATGCCCACATTTATCCAATGACATAGTCACCCCACGAGGAATAATTCTAAAATTCTTTTGTGCCACAAAGAAAAATTTGAACTCCAGTAGTCGATCAAGCAAGAGAGTTCCGCAATACCAATGAACTATCTATAACTCCCACACATCGCCCTTTCTGAAATGTATACTCTCATGAAGCCATACCAGTTAGTAATATAATTTACCTAGTCATCTGAAACTGCCCATGCTACCTAAGGATACCCTGTGACCCTGCTCATGCAAATCTCAATCTCACACAATACACCGCACGTACCATGCCACCGTATAAAAGGTATGAAAATCTCATAATCCACTCCGAGTCACAGTAAACTACATACTCAACAAGTTTAGAACCTTTCATTTGATCTCATTCAAGAGAAAATCCCTATTCGCTACATGTTTTACACACGGATAGGAAATATGCACCTCGAACCATGGTAAAACCATTGAGAACTCTCCGAATCCCATTTGCTTCAAAACCCAACCGTCAGGACTAAATCCTTCTAACCCAACCAAGCTACGCAGGTCACCCAAACTCAAGAGCATTGCCATGAAACACCTGTAGAAACTCATAAACACCCAAAGAACTAATCATACCCATTACCATACCGATCCAACATACTACCAAATTGTCCTATCTATTCGAGTTCCTTCTGAATTACATTCACATTGATACTTCTCATCGCCATAATACCTCAATCGTCAACCCAGACTCATCATATGAGACCCTAACATAAACAACACAGCCCTAAGGCTCATAAGCCGCTAGATGATCTCTTAAGCACCCAAAAACTACCACAACTGAGATACCCACTCTGAAGAGACCTTTTGTGAATTTCAAGTTATTCATCTTACATTTCTGATACTAAAATGTAGAATCTATAATGATGTAGAAATACTATGAGCCTCGATACCATCCAATGTAACTCTCAGCTTCTAGCCACATACGACCCACAAAAATTCTCAATTTCCACGTATAAATCTTGAATTCATTAGAACCATTCTCGAGAGTTATCCACTCTGCTCAAATCTCAATTAGACTGATCGAATGGGCTGATCGGCCTGTGCCCCATGAGCATTCCAACACCCTAGGATGTAACCACACCTTAAGGCAACCGAGCGATTTCCTACTTCGTACACATTACATCCCTTACAACAACAACTAAATCATTCAATATTTCTCATATACCCATAATGTATAACACAACCCTTATCCAAAATTCCCTTTACTCAAGTCATCCTCGATCTCAACCTCTATAAGCCAGAACTGATTCACCAGTATACTCACACTGAAACCAATATAACACATAACCGTGCAATCAACTAATCAATAACAGACTCCTCCACTTGGCTCAAAGCCATGGATCAAAACACAAAAACATCCACAATGCCCATACTCTATTACTGGTGTAGTGCCATAGTGAGATCCAACTAAATCCTTCATAAGCTCATGAAACACAAACCATCTAGTATTTCAAATTATCTACAAATCTTGCATTCACCCTCATAACAGTCAAGCCTACTCTCATAAGCGATCCAACCTCAAATTGCAACGCGTATATTTCTCTAGTAAACGAGGACTCCTGATCACGCCCAACTATGCCTTATAAAAAGACACGCGGGCGTTGCAAATATAATTTGGGTATTTAGGCCCAGAGTCGAACCCATAGGGAATTAACCTATCAATTACTTTCTTTGGATGTACTCAATTCTACGGAATCAACTTCTCCAAACTTTATAAATCACAGTTGATGGTATTACTAATAGATAAGACTGAAAGTAAATAGACAGCTGAAAAGTAAATATGCTTGAGTTGTAAACAATTATGAGAAGATTCTAAGGCTATGATTTTCCCTATTGATGGAATCACTTCCGATTATGTTTCATATAAATTACCCAACATATATCTATCAATTATGAGCACTTTATTTACCATAAATGTGTCCCGAGTAGTCACAATAATCTACTAGACGCAGTCTCCCGAGATACGCTAGCTAGCTTAGTTTATTACAACTTATGTTAAATTGCACCCAAGGCTTCTTTATCCCTAAACCTTCCTTTAAACACGCAGTGATAGATCCCTCTTATACTTTGGGAGTGATGTTGTTCAACAACTACCTAAATATGCACTCTCCCCCGAGTTATGCACACTAAATAGGCACAGCTAATTGAGGATCCTATTAATTAACTACAACAAACACGTAGCTGCACAAATAGAGATTAAACTGGCAATCTATATTAACATAATCAAGAAGTTCATCCTTCAATAGGTTCCATCAAAACTCTAGGCAAACGATTTAACTACTCATAACAACATAGGAGAAAACCATTATATTATTCATAATGTAGAAATTGCAAGAAAATAAAAGAGATAAAAGAACTATGATGTTTTGGGTGATCTCTCACACTTGTTTCTCCTCCAAAATTATTCTAAAAATAAGCTTAAACTATATTGGGCGAGTTTCTTATAAGGGTTTTATAAAAGTTTCCCCGAATTGACACTTTGGCCCCCAATTTTTGTATACGTGAACAGTTCACCGCGGCCGCGGCGTGGACCGTGGTCGACCGCGGTGAACACTGCCTCATTTATTTTCTGCGCTCTGCACAGTGGTCCACCGCGGTTGTGGTGGACTTGTATCCAGTCATTTTCTTTTGCTTTTTGTGTTCGGGTACTTCTCGAGTGGGTGTTTTCTTCACATTATTGCCTCCAAACGCTTCATGATGCTTCCTCACATATACTATTCCCTGTGAAACCAAATAACACTATTTAAAGCAATTTGTTGGCTATTTACCTCATAAAACAACAACAAAGCATAAGCAATTAAGGTGTAAATATCAACTATGTAGACTACTATCAACATCCCACACTTAAATTATTGCTAGCCCTCGAGCAATTCACCTCACTCCATCAAAATTCATTCCTTAAGCTTTTCCCTCTACGACTCACACCATGAACATTTTACAAAAGTTACACCTAGTAGTGAGCAAACTTTACCTCAAAAATCAAATCTTTCGTACCCCATAACTTTTGCACTTACTCAAACCACTCTACACAAGAGTCAAGACGTACCTTTCCTTTGTGAATCACATGCCCTCACATCACACAAGAGAGTAGTTCCATATATAATGATAATGATAACAATTAGGAACTAAAATAGACAGAATTCGCTCACTCTCAAAAAGAACATTCACATGCCACAAAGATGCACCAAAGGCTTTCCCGTAGTGTAGTACTCGACTAATCGAGCCCCACTCAGTCTAATATCAATAGGACTTTATTTGGTTGTAATGTAAGCTAAGGGACGGGTAGGATATATTTGGATATAGTGACTAGCCTCCCTAAGAACTTTTAGTACAATTACATTAAACTTCAAGATCATCGTTTTGTCAGCCAACACTCCACCATATTTATTTAAACTTCCCCATACATTAGGCGCAATTTGTACAAGCTACCACTTATTAATCACTATACAATATACTATAAAATAAAATCGTGGTGCTTCTCTTGTCATGCTTCACATTCTGCACATTTTCTCTATTTCCATGTTTCCACTTCAAAAACCAAACCACGACCCCACACTTTTGTTTTTGCATATTTTCAATACCATTATAGTGCTTAGTGAGAGGAAAATTGGTTCAAACAGCAGGCTATTCAAACAATTGGGTAACGTTGTGGTTGCCCAAGAAACAAACTTATAGGCTCAACGGGGTTAACTAAGATGTAATACATTCAGGTGGGTTTACTTATATGTCTGGCTCAACAAAGAAATGCCTATATCACTTATAAAACTGAATGAAGCTACTATTTCGCTTTGCAAACACACAGGGCATGTTCTAGGCATCAAATGTACATCATGGAATACAGTAACACTCACACACACATGGCACATGACTCACTCTGGATTAGTTTATCAAGAAATTCTTTTTTGAGTGTTCAAGTTAGGTACAAACATACAATTTTTAAGGCACTTAAATAAGATTCAACCCTTGAAGCTAAGCGCTACACTCTAGTGTCTATCGTGTTCAGGTGTAAAAGTGCTAATGTTTTTTCTTCTTCGATTTTAAGCTCGTTGCCCATTAATCCTGACCTAAAAACAAAAAAAACAAAAACTACCTATACTCGGTTCAAGCTAAACCCTTGAAAAAGAACCGTGTCCCAAAGAAAAACCAAGGGGGAGTTACTACCCTACCTAAAAAAATAAAAATAAAACGTATTTTCTCTAGACTAAATTCCCTCAAGAAAATTGTCTAAAGGATCCATCATCAGGAAGAGTCTCTATATTCCATTTTTTTCTCGACTTAGTCCTTCAAGAACCCCGTCGAAAGAGATCCGTCGTCAGGACAAGTCACCTACTATTTCTACTTACCTAATGAACTATTATTCTAATATCAAAACAATCACAGCAAACAGTTAATTGTTACAATTACAAACATACAATGAAGTATCCCCCACCCCATACTTAAAATAAAGACATGTCCCCATGGCTTCAAAATGTAAAGAACAGTGAGGTAAAGGAACTTCCCTGAGGCTCACTCCTGGTCAGAGACGGTATCTGGGTTCACATTGCACGTACGACCCAGCGCTCGCAACCAGCCGAAGAATTTCTTTTCTGATTTCACTTGCCTATCGGCCACTTCCTCACCACGGGCACTCAAATCATTGACTGAAGTACGCAGCCAACCCTATTCTCATTTAATGATCTTCACCCGTAAATGTTGGGAGGCAATATACTCGGCGGATAACCTCTATAGATGCATCAACTCGGATATTGCGAACACTCACAACCCCATTCTCATTTTCAGGTAAATTTTCATAAAATTCCTTTACTGGCTGAATATAAGGCTCCTCTGGGACGTCGAAGAAGATGTCCAGCTGACACCTCCTCAACTCATTAAACATATTTGGGCACTCCGTCTCTAATGTCGTCCGCTCGATATGAACCTCGTGAAGCAACTTCTTATTGGCTTTCTGATTAAACCTTGCCTCTGCTGATTGAGAGACAAACCGATTGCTATCGAACTGAGGGGCACTGGCTTGGCCCCGAGCTCGTGAGGAGCCTCTAGGACCACTAATAGATGACCCGGTATTGCATCTCTTATAAGATAAACTCATAGTACTTGTCAAAATAGATAAACGCCTATTAGAACGTGCACAAAATGTGTGACTATGGGTGGTTACTCAGACTTCACCACAACCATGTCACAACATCTCCTTATATCTCCATTGAGGCAATTTACCAAACATAATGTGGGCAAGGCAATTATCTTCATATACATGGCTCATGGGAATCAAGAAAACTTCTCCAATTCAACTATCCACTACACCCACACACCCCACACTTGCTCTAAACAATCACCCACCAACACACCATTCCAAAAATTCAATACACAGCCCCTTCACCAAACATATACTAAAAAACAAAATTATGCTATAAAATAAGAAGAAAAGATAAACAAAACAAAATCCTATCACTAATACTACATTATAACACATTTAACTAGCATAATACAACAAAAAATAGAAAGGAAAAGAGAAAGGGGGTCAGAATCATACCTTAGGGGAAGAAGGTGGTGGTGATTGTGAAGGAAAAAGGAGAAGATGTGAGTGTGGGGGAGAGTTAGGGTTTTAGAAAGAGAGGGGAATTGGGGAATTTAGGGGGAGAATTGGGGATTTGGTTTTTAGAGGGGGGGTTTTGTTTTTATGTTTTTTCAAAATTAAAGAGAAGAATAGAAGAAAAGGGAGGAAGAAAAATGGAATAAATAATAAAAAAACTAAAAATTACAATACGCGGTACCCACGCGGTCGACCGCGGTCCACCGCGATCGCGGGGGCTTTTAAAATTTGAGACAGTGTGTCCCGCTATTCACAGCGGTCCTCTCCGCAGTTGCGGGGAATTTTTACACCATCCAGTGATTTTTGCGGTTCACCGCAGTCCTCACCGCAGTCTCGGGGTAATTTTAATGCCTGGAACAGTGTATCCCGCGGTTGACTACTGTCTGTGCCGCGGTCGCGGGGCTGGCACATCTCTTTTTTTTATGAAATTACAAGAACAAACTTACAACAACATTCGTGGGTTGCCTCCCACGCCGCGCCTGATTTAACGTCGCGGCACGACGCAGATAAGCGCATTTAATGCTCTCTAGACCTCTGAGGTTCCGTCAGATGTGTCTCAGATACTACCTTTGGCTCTTTCATGCCTATGTATAACTTTAATATCTGCCCGTAGACTCTAAATGTGTGAGAGTCTGTCTCTAAGGCAATCTTCATAGCTCCTAAAGTGAAAACTTCTACCATTCGAAATGGACCAGACCAACTAAACTTAAGCTTACCCGGGAACAGTCATAATCTTGAGTTATAAAGTAATACCATATCCCCAGGTTTGAAATGTTGCTCAACAATGTTCTGGTCGTGTAACCTCTTCATTCTATCCTTATACAATTTTTTGCTCTCAAAAGCAAGATATCTGAACTCGTCGAGCTCATGAAATGCAGTGATTCTTGTTGTGCCTGCCGCCTCAATATCTAAGTTCAGCTATTTCAATGTCCACCACGCTTTATGTTCAAGTTCCACTGGCAAGTGGCAAGCCTTTCCAAATACCAACTTATATGGTGATATACCAATTGGTGTTTTGAAAGCAGTTCTATAAGCCCAGAGTGCATCATCTAGCTTTTTCGCCCAATTAGTTCTTGTGGCCTTCACAGTCTTGGTTAGCACGCTTTTTATTTCTTTATTGGACACTTCAACCTGCCCACTAGTCTGAGGATGATATGGGGTAGCCAACTTATGGAATACATCATACTTTGCAAGCAACTTCTCGAAGGCTCTATTACAGAAGTGGGTGCCTCCATCACTGATAATCGCTCTTGGTGTCCCAAAACGGGTGAATATATTCTTCTTCAAAAATTCCAGAACCTCTCTTGCATCATTGTGGGCAACGCTACAGCTTCAACCCATTTGGACATGTAATCCACAGCAACAAGTATGTACTTATTGCCAAAAGAGCTGACGAAAGGACCCATGAAGTCAATCCCCCAAACATCGAACACCTCCACCTCTTGAATCGAGTTTATGGGCATCTCATGGCGACGGGAGATGTTCCCGGTCCACTGACATTCATCACAGCCCTTTACCCATAGGTATGCATCTCTAAACACTGTTGGCCAAAAGAATCCGGCCTCTAGCACTTTCTCAGCTGTCCTGACCCTTCCAAAATGTTTTCCATATGCTGATGTGTGACAAGCCTGCAAAATAGAAGATTGTTCTATCTCGGGGAAAGACCTCCGGATCATATTATCAACACATATTCTAAAAAAATAGGGCTCATCCCAATAATACATGCGAAAACCACGATAAAACTTTTTCTTTTATATAGATGAAAGGTCATGGGGAACTATACCGCAAGCTAGGTAATTTGCAAAGTCTGCACACCATTGCACTTCCTCAAGACTAGCTGTGCGCAGCTACTCGTCTGGAAAGGTTTCTAGAATCTCTTCGACCTCGACTGATTTTTTAGCTCCTTCAAGTTGTGATAGATGATCAGCGACTTGATTTTCTGTGCCCTTACGGTCACGAATTTTGAGGCAATTTCTTGCAACAGCAGCACCCAACGAATCAGGTGCGGCTAGACTCCTTCTTTTCAATTAAGTACCTGATAGTTGTGTGATCAGTTTATACAATTACCTTGGATCCAATCAGATATGACCTGAACTTGTCAAAACTAAACATCACCGCTAACATCTCCTTCTCCATCACATTGTAGTTGAGTTGTGCACCGCTTAGCGTCCTGCTTGCGTAGTAAATCGGGTGCATCAGTTTGTCCCTTCGCTGCCCCAAGCCTACTCCTATGGCATAGTCACTGGCATCACATATGAGCTCAAATGGTTTCTCCAAGTTGGGTGCAACAATTATGGGTGCAGTCACCAACCTCTTTTTCAATTCCTCAAATGTCAACGTCCAATCATTAGAAAACACAAAGGGCTGATCATTTTCAAGGAGTTTGCATAATGGATTAGCAATTTTGGAAAAATCTTTTATGAAATGCCAGTAGAACTCGGCGTGTCCAAAGAAACTTCTTACCGCCTTGACTGAAGTGGGCGGTGATAGCTTTTCAATCACGTCGACCTTAGCATGGTCGACTTTAATTCCTTTCCTGGACACTCGATGCCCCAGGACTATCCCTTCCTGTACCATAAAATGGCACTTCTCCCAGTTTAGCACTAAATTTGTCTCCACATATCTTTTAAGCACTCTCCTTAAGTTGTGAAGATAGTCTTCGAATGAATCTCCCACCACGGAAAAATCATCCATAAAGACTTCCATAATATCCTCCACCATGTCTGTGAAGATGGCTAACACGCACCGTTGAAATGTCGATGGTGAATTGCAAGGCCCAAAAGGCATTCTCCGAAAGGCAAAGATGTCATACGGACATGTGAAGGATGTTTTCTCTCTATCTTCAGGGGCTATTGATATCTGATTGTACCCCAAATATCCATCCAAGAAACAGAAGTGTGATCGCCCGGCCAGCCTGTCTAACATTTGGTCAATGAGAGGCAAGGGGAAATGGTCCTTCCAGGTGGCTGTATTCAATTTTCGGTAATCCATGCAAATTTGACATCCCATGACTGTACGAGTTGAGATCAACTCATTGTTCTCATTTTGCACAACGGTCATTCCCCCCTTTTTCGGCACACATTGGACAGGGCTGACCCAATTGCTATCAGAGATGGGGAAGATGATTCTCGCATCTAACCATTTGATCACCTCCTTCTTTACTAACTCTTTCATGTTCGGTTTCAGCCTTCATTGATGTTCTCTGGAAGGTTTGTGCCCCACTTCCAAGAGAATCTTATGCGTATAGAAGGCCAGACTGATACCCTTAATGTCTGCCATGGTCCAGTCAATGTTAGTCTTGCTTTCCTGCAGTACCTGTAAGAGTTGTTCTACCTGCACATCTAGCAAACTGGATGATATAATAACAAGTAAAATAAAATTATGGCCTAAGAAAATGTACCTAAGGTATTCTGGGAGTGGCTTCAGCTCCAGCTTTGGTGGTTCCTCTATTGATGGCTTTGCTGGAGATGTAGCCCTTTCTTCTAACTCAAGGGACTCGAACTGAGGTTCCCTTTTCCAGAATCCTTGGCCTTCAAGTGCCATGACCCATTCAGCTAACCCTTCACCATCCATCTCTTCTAAATTTGTAAGACATGCCTCTAATAGATCTTTAACAGTCAGGGTCACATCATCTTCTTGCAGGATCATATCCACTGCCTCCACTAGAGAGCAATTAGCTTATTCGTTGGGTCTCCTCATAAATTGCTGAACATTGAATATGACTTCTTCATCATTCAGTCTTCTTTTTAATTCCCCGGTCTCACAATCAATCAATGCTCTTCCAGTGGCTAAAAATGGTTTACCCAAAATAAGAGGTATCTCCTCATCTACTTGACAATTCAGAATAACAAAGTCTGCTGGGAACACGAACTTCCCCACTTGTACCAACACATCATCAAGAATACTAGTTGGTCTTTTCACCGTGCGGTCAGCCAGCTGTAGCAACATCAAAGTCGGTCTAGCTCTGCCAATGCCCAATTTGGTGTACACTGCCAGCGGCATCAGATTTATGCTGGCTCCCAAATCACATATTGCCTTTGCAAAGGCATAACTCCCAATTTTTCATGGGATAGTGAAGCTACTTGGATCATACATCTTTTGAGCCATCGGTCTTGTTACTACTGCACTACAGGTCTGTGTCAGAGTCACAGTGGACATATCCTAAAAATCAAACTTTCGTGATATTAAATCTTTCATCGTCTTGGCATAACCGGGCATCTCCCTCAGAGCATCCATCAAAGGAATATTCAATTGAATTTGCCGAAGCATATCCATGAATTTCTTGTATTGGTCTGACTTTTTTGTTTTATCAGTCTATGAGGGAAGGGTGCAGGTATCACCCTTTGAGCATTGCTTGCTGGCTTCTCTCTATTGGAATTTTCTGGCACAAGAGGTGCCACCTGTTCTGCAGCTTGCTCATTCATCTTTTCTTTGCCTTTCCCCCCTGACTCTGTTCAACCACCACTTTAGTAAGCTCCGTTGATTCATCCACCTCTGATGGAGCTGGAGTGACTGTTGTATTCTCCCTACTGGCTTGTATAATCTCCTGTTCTTTGTCTAAATCTCTCCCATTTCGGAGACTTACTGTCATCAGCTGATTTAGGTTTTGCTGCTTGGGATTTATGTTAATGTCTGCAGGCAAGGTTCCCTGAGGATGGGTGTTTAGAGACATCGACAGCTGTACCAGCTGCGTTTCAATGTTCTTTATGGTTGAATCATGCAGTGCCAATTTTTCCTCCACTTTATTATTTGTCCCAATGAGTTGCTGAAGCATACCCCTGATTTCTATCATGTTGTTATCTTGCTAAGGCTGTGGTTGATATGTTAGTTGTTGTTGATTTTGCTGTAGATAGCCCTGTGGTTTTTGATATGGTACTGGCACCATTTGGTTTTGAGGGTGCATAACTCCAGGCTGTTGTGTGTTAGGCCTGTATTGCTGATTTTGCGACGGTCTCCATTGTTGTGCTCCTTGTCTCTGACCCCCAAAGTTGTTGACATTATTCATATCTTCCCTTGACCATTGATTTTCGCCTTCTCCGCTCCATGAACACACATAAGACTGATTAATACAAGGTGTACACAGTCCTCCATTTATTGTATCAACAATGTGCACCTATTTTGTACCCATTTCATTAATCTTCTTTGTCAATATGCTCGTCTGGGTCATGAGTGTGGCCATGTTCTCTACATGCAAATTATTTGCGTCAAGAGGAACTGAATACACTATGGGTGCCAGTGTTGTAGTTCTAGTTATCCACCCCGAATTTTGTGACATCTTGTCAAGAAGGATTTTGTAATAGGTGAATGTCTTACTAAAAAATGCACCTCCAACTGAAGCTTCCACATTTGCCTTTAGATTGTTAACTAACCCCATGTAGAATCTCTGGCCAAGCATTTGATCTAGAATGCCATGGTGAGGGAACATCACTATCATCCCCTTAAATCTTTCCCAAGTTTCTTTCAAAGACTCAGTTAAAAGCTGCTTATACTACAATATTTCATCAATCTGTCTTGCAGTCTTGTTGCGCGGATAGAACTTATTCAGGAACTGCTTGACTAATTCCTCCTATGTGGCTATGGAATTGATAGGGAGCGAATTTAGCTAAGTCTGAGATTCCCCGATTACAGAGAATGGAAATAATAGTATCTTGATAGCTTCCGGGGTTACATTTGGCTGCCTTTGGGTCATACAAAATTGACAGAAAATTTTTCAAGTGTTGCTGCGGGTTTTCAATATGTGACCCGGAGAACAATCCTTTATTCTGCGGTAGATGTAGCATATTGTTGGTTATCAGGAAGGTCTCTGCTTGGATTGCGGGCACAGCTATGGCAGTGGCCAGGTTATCAGCTGTGGGCTGTGCCTAGTCATAAAGTGCAGCTTCGGGCACAAGAGGTGGCACTACTCTCACGTTGGGGTTTGCTGGCAGATCCCCAACATTTCCAACGACGTTGTCTATGTCACCTATGTCAAATTCGAGCTAGTGTGATTGTTGGGATTGTTAAAGTCTCTTGTTGGCACGGTTCAATGCACTGAATGTTTTCTCGGGGTCTGAGAGTCCTTCTAGCCGTTCTCCAGTCCTCGAAGAACTTCTAGGCATACACCTGATTTCCACAAGAGTTCAAACGTTAGAATTTCTATGAACAGATTGGGTATAGAGAAAATTGACTACACTAAGAAATTTTGTACTTCTTTCAATTGTAATTGATAACACTGTTAATCCCCCGGCAACGGCGCCAAAATTTGATCGCGCCCAACCATGCCTTATAAAAAGACACGCGGGCGTTGCAAATATAATTTGGGTATTTAGGCCCAGAGTCGAACCAACAGGGAATTAACCTATCAATTACTTTCTTTGGATGTACTCAATTCTACGGAATCAACTTCCCCAAACTTTATAAATCACAGTTGATGGTATTACTAATAGCTAAGACCGAAAGTAAATAGACAGCTGAAAAGTAAATATGCTTGAGTTGTAAACAATTATGAGAAGATTCTAAGGCTATGATTTCCCCTATTGATGGAATCACTTCCGATTATGTTTCATATAAATTACCCAATATATCTCTATCAATCATGAGCACTTTATTTACCGTAAATGTGTCCCGAGTAGTCACAATAATCTACTAGACGCAGTCTCCCGAGATACGCTAGCTAGCTTAGTTTATTACAACTTATGTTAAATTGCACCCAAGGCTTCTTTATCCCTAAACCTTCCTTTAAACACGCAGTGATAGATCCCTCTTATACTTTGGGAGTGATGTTGTTCAACAACTACCTAAATATGCACTCTCTCCTGAGCTATGCATACTAAATAGGCACAACTAATTGAGGATCCTGTCAATTAACTACAACAAACACATAGTTGAACAAATAGAGATTAAACTGGCAATCTATATTAACATAATCAAGAAGTTCATCCTTCAATAGGTTCTATCAAAACCCTAGACAAAGGATTTAGCTACTCATAACAACGTAGGAGAAAACCATTAGATTATTAATAATGTAGAAATTGCAAGAAAATAAAAGAGATAAAAGAACTATGATGTTTTGGGTGATCTCTTACACTTGTTTCTCCTCCAAAATTATTCTCAAAAACAAGCTTAAACTATTTTGGGTGAGTTTCTATAGCTTATAAGGGCTTTACAAAAGTTTCCCTGAATTGACACTTTTGGCCCCCAATTTTCAGATACGTGAACAGTTCACCGCGGCCGCGGCGTGGACCGCGGTGAACACTGCCTCATTTATTTTCTGCGTTTTGTCTCCGCGGTCCACCGCGATCGAGGTGGACTTGTTTCCAGTCATTTTCTTTTGCTCTTTGTGTTCGGGTACTTCTCGAGTGGGTGTTTTCTTCTCATTATTCCCTCCAAACGCTTCATGATGCTTCCTCACATATATTATTCCCCGCGAAACCAAATAACACTATTTAAAGCATTTTGTTGGCAATTTACCTTATAAAACAACAACAAAACATAAGCAATTAAGGTGTAAATATCAACTATATAGCCTACTATCAACTCCCAACAAACAACATAGGGATAACACAAACCTCAGAATACCACGCAGGAGATAACCCACATGTTTAGCCTCACACTGGTATCTCTCTATACTTCTCCATAATCATAACTATTACACAATCACTTAAAACCCCTGGGTCTGAACTCATAACACAACATGAAGATCTACCTCACTCCACAACAAAACTAAATGAGAGGTCCTTCACCACACCCATAGCTCGAGGCCATATGCCAACTCAAGATAGAATTCAAACACCCAATAGTCCTTGCTACATCTACAACAAACTCTTCTTGTCACACTCAAACAATCTTAACACATCTCGCAATCAATCATACTCACCTAGGGGTGTTCAAAACCGAACCAAAACCGAAGCTTAATGGTTTATTGGTATCGGGTTAGCGGTATAGTGGATGGGGAACAAATTGATTTTTTTATTAACGACTTATTAGTTTGGGGGCGGATTATTCTGAGGTTTGTGTTATCNAAACAACAACAAAACATAAGCAATTAAGGTGTAAATATCAACTATATAGCCTACTATCAACTCCCAACAAACAACATAGGGATAACACAAACCTCAGAATACCACGCAGGAGATAACCCACATGTTTAGCCTCACACTGGTATCTCTCTATACTTCTCCATAATCATAACTATTACACAATCACTTAAAACCCCTGGGTCTGAACTCATAACACAACATGAAGATCTACCTCACTCCACAACAAAACTAAATGAGAGGTCCTTCACCACACCCATAGCTCGAGGCCATATGCCAACTCAAGATAGAATTCAAACACCCAATAGTCCTTGCTACATCTACAACAAACTCTTCTTGTCACACTCAAACAATCTTAACACATCTCGCAATCAATCATACTCACCTAGGGGTGTTCAAAACCGAACCAAAACCGAAGCTTAATGGTTTATTGGTATCGGGTTAGCGGTATAGTGGATGGGGAACAAATTGATTTTTTTATTAACGACTTATTAGTTTGGGGGCGGATTATTCTGTTTCCTTAACGGATAATCTGTTAACCCGTTAAGAATATATATATATATATATATAAATATATATATATATATATATTAAATAATCAAAAACCCTTCTACCTCCAGTACTCAATCAAAGTGAATTAGAATAAAATAAAGCCAAATAAAAGGATTCATTTGACTGTGATAAAAGACAGAATTTGCCGTCTGAAACAAGATAACAACACCTGTTACACCACTGCTTCATCAAATTTTCCTGGGTTTTAAGGCATCATAGAATTCTAAGCATAAACATAAATAAGATTCTAGACAGATGATTTACCCATCATGATATCTCTTCTACTTTGTCCCTCTTAGTACGTCGACCACCTATTCAAACATACAAAGACTAAATTTTATTTTATTATGATTGAGTTAGGCCGATAAACCACTCGATAACCGCCTGATAAGAGCTAAACCGATACCAATCTGCCTGATATCTTCTCGGGTGGCTAGCAAATTAATACATTTAAAAATCGATAACCGATAAACCAAACCGTTAAGAGTAAATAATCGCCCAATACGCCCGATAAGTAGCCCTATACTCACCCCATAGTCATCCAGTCATAAATCCTACCAATAAGGATACAAACGGACATATAAGTCCCAAATGCACATGCTCATACAATAGAAATCTCAGTACTCAAGCCACAGACAAAACCCAGCCCCAAGTCCTCAACACTGACCCAACCCATCATCAACATGCCAAAATCAGATCTTGTACCTCAATCATGGATCTCACAAGTCGTTGATGCATAACTCATACCGAACGCTTAAGTGCAATGAATGCGTGGAAAGAATTCAAGGAGTTACGCTTCAAGCTGAATCATATCGCATGATAAGGATTCAAGAATGTGATATTTCCTAAAGGTTCTGTAGCCTTTCGAAGATAAGTATAGACGTCTCCGTACTGATCCATAAGACTCTACTAAAGCCACTCATGACTCGTATGACCTATGTAACCTAGGAACTGGTACCAACTTGTCACGACTAAAAACTAACCCTTTCATGATGGTGCCTATCGTGGTACTAGGCAAGCCAACGCACTAACAGAACAAAATGATATTTTCAATTTTTAAGAAAATTCTAAGATACTTAACATAAAACCTCCATAAGGAATTCAAATCAAAACAAACGTGCAGAAAAGAAAAGCCTGACATCGGGATGTCTACTCTTGAGCATCTACTATAATGTATCTGACAATATCAAGACCAACATAGTCTGGAAAGTAACTAAATACATCTAAAGGAACATAAGAGGAGGAAAGCAGGGCTGCAATCGGTAAGCAACTACCTTGTTAACTCCTATGGATCTGCAACTGATCAATCAACACTTACTACCGACTCAAGAAATGCCTGGATCTGCACACAAGCTTTTATGGAGCAATGTGAGTACGCCAACCCAGTTATTAACCAAACTAAATAAAGGCTGAGCTGTAGTGGCAAGCAATAAAACATGTAAAGCTCATATCATGAAATCATAGTGAAAATACAAGAGGCTTTAAAAACAGAGTTTGGATCAAATCATTTCGTTTAAACTC
The DNA here is from genome assembly GCA_026770625.1 of Nicotiana glauca. Lineage (NCBI taxonomy): Eukaryota > Viridiplantae > Streptophyta > Magnoliopsida > Solanales > Solanaceae > Nicotiana > Nicotiana glauca. The sequence continues at coordinate 68,017 of MU778939.1, forward strand.
AGTTGCAGTAAAATCATTTGAAGATTTTTTTAAAAAAAGTTCTCAAACAGAGGCTCAATGCAACAGTGAGGAAAAACAATGAAATCATAAACATCCTTTGAGTAAAACATCACTCATATACAACCACTCGGGCAAAACATCACTCATATACAGCCCATCGAGCAAACCCCACAATCACTCGTATACAGCCCCACAGGCATACCTCACCATCACTGACATACAACCCATCGGGCACAACATCACTCAGTAGGTACCTACGCTCACTAGGGGTGTTCAGACATCGAAGGGGCTCCTTCAGCCCAAGCTCTATAACAAGCCACCTCATGGCGTAAATCAATCAAGACCTCGACCACACTCAATCATGAATCAGTAAAACATGATGCGACGTGCAGCCCGATCCCATAAATATCCTCACAAATCAGTACCTTGGCCTCACTCAGTTATAATCCTCCCAAACCACTTGGGCTCTCCGTAAAAATAGGGTACTCAGCCCAAAACAACACTTATATGCATCAAAATAAAGTATTAAAGACTAAGTTATGAAATCAGTAAGTATAACATGATTGAGTATAGATTTTCGATAAAAAACAGTGAGAGGATAATAAGAAAAAGGCCCCTAAGGGTCCAAACAGCTCTGGAACAAGCCCCAAACATGGCATTCAGCCAAATTTATAGAAACTCTTCTAAACACATAAGTATCATATAGTTTCAACCAACTATGCAACTTATAGTTGCTACGGGACGGATCAAGTCACAATCCCCAATGGTGCACGCCCACACGCCCGTCACCTAGAATGTACGTCACCTCAAAATAGTAAAAAAATACGAAATTCGGGGTTTCATATCCTCAGGACTAGATTTACAATCGTTACTTACCTCAAACAAGCTACTTCCAATACTGAGGAAGCCAAGCGATGCTCCAAAAATGTCATCTCGTGCGTTCCAACGTCCGAATGGCTCGAAACTAACCAAAACTATTCAAATACATTAAATGATGCTAAATAAACCAATCTCAATTGAAAAAGGTCAAATCTTTCATTAAAGCCCAAAATCAGTAAAAAAAGTCCAACTTGGACCCTCATCTCGGAACCCAACAAAACTTATAAAATCTTATAACCCATTCAATTATGAGTCCAACCATACAATTTTCATCCAAATATGACTCTGAATTGATGTTCAAAAATTAAAATTTTACTTTATGAAACTATAGGCAAAAACCCCCTAATTTCACTTGGAAATCATCAACCAAATGCAAAAAACGAATACGGATTCATAAAATATAACCAAAGCGAGTAGAGAACAGTTAACCCAATATATATGGTGAAAATCAACTCAAAAATCGCCCAAATCCGAGCTCCCCACCTCAAATATTACCAAATGAACAAACCCTTGGATTATACATTTTTCTGTCACCTATTTTTCCTCGCTTCTCTTGCCAAACGAACCATTCGAATGGATTTCTTGTAAAATTTTAGTCAAGTTAGGCTCTTGAATCATTCCATTTGACCTTATTTTATACGAGATATGTTGGTTTCAATATTTAAAAATAGTGCATATTTTTAAATACGAATTCACTGGCAATTTCGTAATTAATCTAAAAAATCTAGCAACCCAATTCTTAGTAAAATGATCATAAAATCCTCACATGATGTTCAAATTTGACGATTATTTTATTTATGATTCTGTAATTACAATACGGATCTAATGCTTCAATAAAAATAGAAATCAGAGTTCATTTGCTTAATGAAGTACCATTTATGCTTGAAAAATGACGTCGAAACATAAAAAAAACGAGCGCAAACACAACCCAAACATATCTGAAACTCACCCGGGCGCCTTGGGACCCTTTTATAATATACCAACAAGTCCCATATCATAACACAGACCTACTCGCGGCTCAAAATAAACATAATAACATCGAAATGACTAATAACACCTCAATTCGAACTTCCACAACTAATTCCAAAACCTATCAAATCACGTCTGATTGACCTCAAATCTTACACACAAGTCATACCTGACATTATGGACCTTCTCCAATGTCTTGAATTAGAATCCCACCATAATATTAAAAAGTCCACTCCCTGTCAAACTTTCCAAAATTCCAACTTTCGCTATTTCAAGTCAAATTCTACTACGGACATCCAAATCATAATCCGCACGCGCTACTAATTTCAAAATCACCCAACAGAACTAACGCAATAATCGGAAATCTAATCCTAGGTCAAATTCTAAAAAGCCAAAACTTGGTCAAACCTTTCAAATTTAAAGCTTCTAGCCGAGGATCATTCTTCCAAATCAATTTTGAATAACCTAAAAACCAAAACCAAAGATTTACATAAGTCATAATACTTCATACTACACATGCCCTCAAACAACCGAGTGAAGTGCAATTGCCTAAAACGACCAGTCGGGTAGTTATAGTTCAACACCACAAAACATATATTGAGGCTGCCATTTACTCAACTGACAACAGAAAGTTTGGATGAATGAATGAAGTGTCTCTTAAAGAGAAAGGGAGAAAATAAGAGATATGCCCCCAACAAACAGACCAAAAACTCTAATTTTTTTACATTTCAATAGTAGAGTTAAATGAATTGGTAATTCACATAAACAGAGGAAATATTCTAGATTTGAAACTTAATGGTACTTTTATCCAGCAGAGTTGAATGAATTAATAACTCAAATACACAAAGCATATTGTAATTTGGATTCAGAAACTTGAGAAAAGGCCTTATGCCGTTTCTCTATTATAAATATGAGGAATTCGCTAAAATACATTTATATATATGTTGAATGTAGATATGTAAGGACCCGTAAAATTTTGTGCTCAAAACCTAGTAGCTCGTAGTGCCAAGGTCCGAATATGTGTTAGGAATGTGTAGAATTCGCTCGCCGCGGTTCGGACCCTTTTTACTGATTTTGCTCTTAGAAACCAAAAGAATCGATTTTTCCAGAAAATATGTCATTCTGGTGTCCAGAATGCAGTCGCAGATCAACTATGCGGACCGCATTTCTGCCGCAGAGTGAAGCAGAAAGGTTGTCAAAATTGATGTTGAAAATGCATCAATATGCGGACCGCATTTCTGCCGTAGAGTGAAGCAGAAAGGTTGTCAAAATTGATATTGAAAATGCGGTCCCTTATGAGATCGCATAAATCCATATGTGGACTGCATGATTGTCGCATAAGTTCCTCTAGGATTTGTGGAGGTCAATTCTGCGGTGCAAAATGCGACCGTATAACAGGAATGTGGACCGCATTCCTGTCGCAGACCCAGGCAGACCTTCAGGGTTTTTGAGCGCATTTCTGCGGTCCAATCTGCGGACTGCATTTCGATTTTGCGATCATAGAATGCGACCGCATATTTGCTCGGGCTTCTATTTTTCTAAATTTTAAAACCTGACCCCTTTTCAATAAAACACCTCAACCCCCTCATTTTAACAATCTTGGTGAACAAATTAAGAGAGCGGAAGATAGGGTCTTGAGAGAGAAAGTCATCTTCTCCAAAATTTGATTCTTCAAAACCATCCGGGCCGGGAAATTTCAAGCTTATCTTCATACCCCTTTTCCTTACAGGTAAAATCCCTAACTTCTCCTATTGAATTTCTGGTTTAAACTAAGAGGGGGAGTCTCATGCATTAGTCCTTGTAATAATGGTTGAAATCACGCATGCATGTCTATTAAAAACCTAAAATCTAGTAGGAGGAATTGGGTAGGAGTAAAGGAGTATTCAAAGAGGGGTTGATAACCAAAATGAGTTTGAGTAGCAATTGTGAACTTCAATTCTAAGTTATGTGTATTAATTTGTGCACTATATTGATGTTGCTAGATTTTTGGTGAATTGGAAGTAAGAATTAGAAAGGAATCCAGCTTCAGGTATGTATGGCTAACCTTGACCCTTGTAAAATCGCCTCATTTGATGTACGTATGCTTGGTAGGTGACATGTACGTAAATTACTTATGAATTTCTTGTGATTTGTACGTTGTGATTGTGTTTTGTGGTTGTAATTGAAGAATAAATGACTAAAGGAAATTGTGACTAGTGCAACTGGAATAACTGTGGTAACAATATCCATGGCTTGTTGTGGGCAATTACCAATGTGACGTTAAACGTATATGGGTTGTTGAATATGATGGAAATAGTATTGATGGTTATGGAAACACTTGTAACATTGTTGTTGTTAATTCTTAAGAAGTATTGTTGTTGACCTTTGTAAATTGTTTGTTGTTGTTGTGTTGTTTGTGGATTGAAACTGTACGGTGGGATCAGGTTGCGCGCCGCAACATGAAGTAATAAGGTGTGGTTGTGGTGATAAGGGTGGCCGAGGTAATAAGGGTGGAAAGTGATCGAAATCACTATTGAAACAAAATATGAGCAAATTATAAAACTATTGAAGTGAAATTGTGGAAGGGGAAAACAGGAGAGTTTGTAAACTTGTTTGGCTTGATTGTTCCTTCATATGTGTTTGGTTGCTGCATCCATTACTGTTTCCTACTTATGTGTGGTTTGAGTTTACTTGGAACAAGTTTGTTCATACATACCAGTACAATTCAAATGTATTGACGTCCCTTTTGCCTGGGGCGCTACATTCGTATTATGATTGTAGGTGGATCTATAGCAGGCACTCCATTCCACCGACCGTAGCTCCTCATTACTTCCTGCCAGCTGAATTGGTGAGCCCCTTTCCTTTTGGGGCCCTGCGTGGCTCATGCCGCTTCTGTTCTTGTCTTCTGGAATCCTGTTTTGGTATTTGTAAAAGGTATAGCTGGAGCCTTATTGCCGGCAAGTATTGTATTATTCCTCTTTCATCTTTAGAGGCTCCGTAGACAGGCAATGTGGGTTAAGAACTTGTGTAAATATATTTTTTGTAACTTGGGCAATGTAAGTTGTAAACCACGCTAAAGATTATCCATGTTATGTATGCTTTTGTAACAAGGTATTCCAATTATAAATAGATGTTTCACTTGGTTAATAAGAAATGAAAAATATGGGGTAACACGTGGGATAGGAAAGGACCCAGGTCCGCTTGACTGGGGTTACTCGGTCGAACACCGGTCATGTCCCTCGAATTTTGGGGCGTGACAAGATATCTTAAAGCATATTCGTTAAAAGATTTCTCTCTTACATTTTTATCTTGTAGAACAAATTCAATCGAGAATGTAGTGTCTGAATTATAACAATTTGGTACTTCCTACAGACGGACAACCCGAGGTTTCAACTTCCATTGCTTTTTTTAAATTGTTATATCCTTTATGAAATCACTGTGAGTATCCATTGTTTTCAGAATTCGTATATTTTCTTTAATTCTTGATAGCAATAGGAAGAACAGAATTGAAATATCGTGTAAGTTGCTGGCATGAAATATAAGTTTGAAGTTTGACCAGTTATTACCGAGTAGTGGGTTTGAGTCGTGAGTTTCAACTGTGGCTTAGATAGTTGAGGACACTGTTATTTTGTACAGATAATTAGGGCAAGTGGAAGGTAAAAGATTTTTAATAAATATTGTGGATGTAGTGTGTAAAACTATTTAATTCTTAAAAAAGAAAAGGTTGTGAAATTTCTACCGATTTTTGTAGGCCATTTTTATCCCAAATAATTTATTTGTTCCTAATTAGTTGTAGAAATGTCTTAAAATGCCACATGGCAGTGGGCTAATGAAACTTGGATTAAGGAGCTGGAGTAGTTCCTCGGTTTACGTGACTTATTCTTTTTTTTTTTTGAACGAGAGGAAGCATATATAATATTAATACGAAAATAACTTACATAGAAGTTATATAGTCCCGTAGGACATTACTATTATTTAGAGTTACTAAACTATTACAGACACTGGTATTTAGTTTCTTAATACCCAAACAAAGGCCTTGCATGTCCTATTCCAAAATAGCTTCAACAAAAAGATGTGTTCGTGCATAGCGATAGCATTTCTCTGGCTTGAAATTCTTAACTGCTTCCTTAGCTAGGCAGTCTGCTACTACATTTCCTTTTCTAAAATTGTGCCTGTTCACGGGAGATTTCAGTTGTCGCATTAAGGATCTGCAATTGAGTAAACATGCATTAGTATTGCTATTCTCATCAGAGAGCATTTTAATTACATCTGTTGAGTCTGCCTCTATTTTTATAGTAGCAAATGGCATCTCTACATCTAGTTTTAAGCCTTACTCTAATGCTAGTAGTTCAGCATGTATGGGGTTGTAAGTGTAACAAGATTTAACGAAGCCCATGATCCAATTATCGGATCTATTTCTGAAAACTCCTCTTAAACCTGCATGAAGATTATTTTTCAAGAAAGCCCCATCAACGTTTAGCTTAATCTTGTTTGGAGGAGGTCTTTTCTAGTGGATTTTTATCTTGAAAGAACTATTATGTATGGGATTGTTTTAGTAAAGAAAAGGAATTCCCATATTTGATGGAAAACCTACCTAGGGTTTATGTCCATATCTAAATTGTTTATGTTGTTATTATCCTATTCTTCCAAAGGTTCCAAATTGAAAAAGGAAGGATACTCTTCCAAGGGTATTGCTGATGGTTGGCATAGCTATGAGCATTCCTTAGAGAAGTTAGCCTGTTTGATTGATCAATATTTTAGTTAATAGTTAGACATGTTTGCCTGTTTTATTGATAAATATTTTAGTTAATAGTTAGACCAATACTGGACCAATAGCAGTTAGCTATCGGGCAAAGGAGAAAAATGTGAGTGGCATCCTCAGGTCCTTGTTTGCACATAGGGCAGGTAGGATCAATATTGATACTAATGTATCGAAGATAAGATCTACAAGGAATTTTGATGTGCATGAATTGCCAAAGAAAGAACTTGATTTTAGAAGGACAATGGAGATCCCAAATCTAATTAAAGTCAGTCCCCTTATCTTGATTCGATACATGGTTATCCTCTAAAAGTTTGTAGCAAGATTTGAAAGAAAATATACTATTACTATTCGAGTCCCAGCTCATTAGGTCTTTGATCATTGAGCTTAATGGGGTTGGAGTAGCCTTGATCTTATTAGTAAGGCAAGGGGGTAGGTCAAAAGAAATTTTTGACATATCCCATTGATCATTATTAATCAATTGATTGAGAGAGATTGAGTAGTCTGATTAGTTTAGAGGGCCTTTTATACAATTCCTAAGGGCATGAGCATAATGAATCAATTTATTCGATCAAATGTCAATATTAGAATTTTTGCTAATGCCACAACATTCCTTTGGAAAGGATTTTATAGTCTTTTAGAATGGCGGCCCAGATGAAAGAGCATTTTGAAATAGTTTTCCTATTGGCATATTTACTAGCAATTAGCTCAGCCCATGGGTTATTAGGAAAATTAATAAGGCGCCAGCTAAGGCCAGTGAGGAGGACCCAATTTTTTCCCAAGCGGTATGGATTCCTAGACCTCCTTCGGAATTGTACTTTGTGATAGATTTCTAATTGACTAAATGGATTTTTTCTCTTAGTATTAGAGGTATCCCATATGAAATCTCTTTGGATCTTAACAGTTCGGTTTAACAACTTTTTAGGGAGTAAAGTATATTTCATAACATGAGAGGGCATAGCATTCAAGGTTAAGGATTCTAAGATGGTTCTTCCCGCAATGTTAAGGAGATTAGTTTTCCAGAGGGAGAGTTTAGCACGCATTTTGTCAATGACAAATTGAAAATCCTTAAGTTTTGGTTTGAGATTTAGGATTGGAAAGCCAAGATATTTTTCAAATTCAATATTAGCCCTGATATTAAAAAGCCTGGCTAAATGATTTGAAATGTCAGGGGGACACTTTTTAGAAAATACAATTCTAGACTTATGAGTAATTTATAGATAGCCCAGTTTCATCCATAAATAGTTTAAGGCAGTGGTGAATACAATTACCCGTCTTATTATTAGCCTTACCCATTAAAGTTAAATCATCGGCAAAGAAAAGGTGTGAGAAATAGGAACCCTTAGGGCTAATTTTTATGGGATCCCATTTTAAAAGTATCAACTTGGTTATCAATTAATCTAGACATAAGGTTCACACATATAATAAATATGTATGGTGACATAGGGTTCCCTTGACGGATTCCTCTACTTGGGCTAAAAAACTTGGTCTTTGTACCATTTACAAGAACACTAATATTGCTAGTGCAAATACAGTGGATAATAAGCTTAGAAATTTTTGGAGGAAAGTGAAAGAAGTCTAAGGTTTTATAAACAAAATCTCATTCTAGTTTGTCAAAAGCTTTTTGGAGGTCTATTTTTAACAACATATCGTATTTAGAGCTATTTGAAGAGGACATGTTGTTGATAATTTCCAGAATAACAATGGCATTATCACTGGCCTTTCTATTTTTTTAAAAACTCGACTGAGAAGGGCAGACAATTATAGAAAGGAATTGTTTTAGTCTATTAACAAAGATTTTTGTAATAATTTTGTCACGACCCAATTCCCAAACCCGATCGTAATGGTACCTCCCGTGAAGACAAGGCCAGCCAGAACAATGCAACACCTCCTTTAAAGAATTTAATTAACATTAATAGTTCTAACACATGCAAAATATAGCAAAGAGTGTGGAAATAGCAATAATAACGAGGGAAACCATCCCGACACAGCCCAAACCGGGGTGTCACGAGTCATGAGCTACTTTAAAATATCTATAAGTCTACAAAACGGAATATCATATACATAAGTCTGGAATAACTATAAAAGCATAAAATAGGGGAGTCAAGGGGCTGCGGACATCAATAGCTACCTCGAAGCTCCAATCTCGCTGCCTGATCTGGGAAGGATGTTAGTGCTTAGGTGCGGACTCCGCTAATCCTGAATTTGCAGGCATGGTGCAGTGAGTAATGTGAGTACTCCGACCCAGTGAGTAATAATAATAAATAATAACCGAAGATAAGAAATCACATAACTGCACAAAGTAATTCTATATCATGCAGTAAAACAATAAAACAATACATATTCAAATGAAATCTCCTTTTAAAATCCGGTAAATCAGGTAAAACAACAAGTAAATAGTGAGTAGCAATCTGCCCCTCGGGCCCAGTATCAATGCTCATAAAAGTATCAGCCCCTCGGGCTCAGCATCAATCACTCAGAACAGTATCATCCCCTCAGGCTCAGTATCATATCACATGGGTACTCGCGCTCACTATGGGTGTGCAGACTTCGGAGGGTCCCCTTACGGCCCAAGCGCTATATCAACATAAGGCCTAAAAGCCTTCTCACATCACACTCGAGGCTTGAAAGCCTCCTCACATATCACTCGAGGCCTGAAAGCCTTCTCACAATACACTTGAAGCCTGAAAGCCTCCTCACAATACAGGCCTAAAAGCCTCCTCACAATACACTCGAGGCGTGAAAGCCTCCTCACAATACACCCGAGGCCTGAAAGCCTCCTCATATCACGCTCAAGGCCTGGAAGCCTCACTCAGTCCAGAAACATCATAAGCCCCTCGGGCATAAATAAAATTAAAATTCTCAGCCCAAAACAACAGTGAAATATCATTAAAGTCTCAAAATTCAATTAAAGCGGCTATATTAGGACTGAGTTCAAATAACGTGCCAAAATAGTGAGGAAATAGTGATAACAATCCCCAAAGGATTTAAATAATCGACATTAAGCCCAAAACATGGCAATAAGCCCAAATCACGATGGTAAACAAATTAACTTAGTCAAATACGCGGTAAAATATCAAACGGGATGGACCAAGTCACAATCTCCAGTAGTAAACAACCCCACGCACGCCATTAAGCGCGTTTTTCACCTCAATATAGCACTACGTTGTGCAAATCCGGGGTTTCAAACCCTCAGGATATCATTTAGTATCATTACTCACCTCAAGCTAGCCAAAATCCTAGCTCGCTATGCCCTTGCCTCGCAAATCGACCTGCTCGCGCGTCGAATCTGGTCAAAACCACAACAAATATGTTACAATAGGCTAAGGGAACATAACCCAATCGGAAAGACTCGAAAAATATTGAAATTCACAAAATTTGCAAAACCCGAGCCCTGGGCCCACTTCTCGAAAAATCAGAAAATTAACATCATCGGATTCCTCATTTCGCCACGAGTCTATACATATCAAAAACACCCAAACCCGAGCCTAAATGACCCTTCAAATACCACTTTCAAATATCAAATTTCCAAGCCTTAGCTTTACCCTCTGTTGATGAATTTCCACAAATTTCTATGTTAATTCTACCATTAAATCATGTATTAAGGTCAAGGAACTCACCTCCAATCACACCTAGTCAAAATCCCCTTCAATTTCTGCCCAAAAGCTCTCAAGGTCGATCAAAAATGGAGGAAATGAACTTAAACTCGCAGAACAAAATGACCTTTAAGCCCCTTCTCTGAATAGTCTTTTTCGCATATGCGACTACCGCTTCTGCAGTTTTTCATCCGCTTCTGCAGAACTCACTAATACGCCCATGAAAGCTTCTGCGGTCCAATCCAGCTTATGCGGTGACCGCATCTGCGCACAACCTATCGCTTCTGCGGCACACCCTTCACCAACACGGACCGCTTCTGCGGTCAGCAACCACATTTGTGGAGACCGCTCCTGCGGAACCCCTCCACTTCTGCGGAATTCCTTCACATAGACCACACTCACACCTGCGACCAAACCCTCGCATCTGTGGAACCGCTTCTGTGGCCCCTTTTTCTGCATATGCTGAAATACCAGATATCAGCAAACCAGCAATTTCACAACTCCAAAATCCATCCCAATGTCTATTCGAAATCACCCCGAGGCCCCCGGGACCTCAACCAAAAGTGCCAACCCATCCTAAAACATCATTCAAACTTGCTCCAATTTTCAAAACACCACAAACAACACCAAAACTATCAAATTACATCGAATTCAAGCCTATGCTCTTCTAAAACATCCGAATTACGCATTTGATCAAAAACCCGACCAAAACACCTCTGAATGACCTGACATTTTGCACACACATCCAAAATCACCCAACAAAGCTACAACAACTCTTGGAATTCCATTCTAACCCTCGGTTCAAAATCTCACCTATCAACCGGAATTCGCCCAAATATTAACTTCGCCAATTCAAGCCTAATTCTACATCGGACCTCCAAAATCAATTCCGATCATGCTCCTAAGTCACAAATCATCCCTCGAAGCTAACTGAATCGCCGAAAATCACATCCGAGCCCTCTAACTCATAAGTCAACATCTGGTTGACTTTTACATAACAAGCTTTCCTTAAAGAGACTAAATGTCTCATTTACGTCTAAAACCAATCCAATTCAACTCATTCACCCAAGACTCCTATAATGAAACATAAGAAAGCATAAAATGAGGGAAACGAGGCAGTAACTCACGTGATGACGGGCTGGGTCATCACATCCTCCCGAACTAAAACAAATGCTCATCCTTAAGCGGGTTAAGAAACATACCTGGAGCCTCAAACAGGTGAGTTTATCTGCTCCGCATCTCCCGTTCGGTCTCCCAAGTAGCCTCCTCCACAGGCTGACCTCTCCACTGCACCTTCATCGAAGCTATATCCTTTGATCTCAACTTTCGAACCTAACGACCCAAAATAGTCACTGGATCCACATCATAGGTCAAATCATAATCCAACTGAACAATGCTAAAATCCAATACATGACACGGGTCCCCAACATACTTCCGGAGCATAGATATATAAAATACTGGATGCACGCCTGACAAGCTGGGTGGCAAGGCAAGCTCATAAGCCACCTCCCCAATCCTCCTAAGTTCCTCAAAAGGTCCAATAAACTGCGGACTCAGCTTCCCTTTCTTCCCAAACCGCATAACACCCTTCATGGGCAAAACCTTCAGCAAGACCTTCTCACCAACCACATAAGACACATCCCGAACCTTTTGGTCCGCATAACTCTTCTAACGCGACTATGCTGTACGGAGCCTCTCCTGAATCAACTTCACCTTCTCTAAGGCATCCTGAACCAACTCTATCCCCAATATTCTAACCTCATCGGGCACGAACTATCCAATCGGAGATCTACACCGCCTCCCATACAACGCCTCATACAGAGCCATCTGAATGCTCGACTGATAATTGTTGTTGTAGTCAAACTCTGCAAGCAGCAAAAACTCATCCCAAGAACCTCAAAAATCAATAACACAAGCATGCAACATGTCCTCCAATATCTGAATAGTACGCTCGGACTGCCCGTCCGTCTGAGGATGAAATGTTGTGCTCAACTCTACCTGCGTACCCAACTCTCGCTGAAATGTCCTCCAGAACTGAGAAGTAAACTGAATACCTCTATCTGAGATAATAGACACTGGAGCACCATGCAATCGAACAATCTCCCGGATAAAGATCCTTGCCAGCCGCTCCGAAGAATAGGTAGTACATACCGGAAAGAATTGCGGGAACTTGGTCAGCCGGTCCACAATTACCCAAATCGAATCAAACTTATTCAAAGTACGAGGGAGACCACTCACAAAATCCATAGTAATCCTCTCCCACTTCCACTCGGGAATAATCATCCGTTGAAGCACGCCACCCGGTCTCTGATGCTCATATTTTACCTGCTGACAGTTGAGACACTGAGCCACAAATCCTACAATATATTTCTTCATTCTCCTCCACCAATAGTGCTGCCTCAAGTCCTGATACATCTTCACAGCACCCGGACGAATGGAATACCATGAGCTATGGGCCTCCTCTAATATCAACTCCCGAAGCCCATCCACATTGGGCACGCAAATCCGGCCCTCCATCCATAAGACACCATCATCACCAATGGTCACGTCTCTGGCATCATCATGCTGGACCTTGTCCTTAAGTACAAGCAAATGCGGGTCATCATACTGGCGCTCTCTGATACGATCATATAGGGAAGACTGAGAAACCACACAAGCTAACACCCGACTGGGCTCCGAAATATCTAGTCTCACCAACCGATTGGCCAAAGCCTGAACATCAACTGCAAAGGGACTCTCCCCAACTGGAATATACACCAAACTCCCCATACTAACCGCCTTTCGGCTCAAAGCATCGGTCACTACATTGGCCTTCCCCGGATGATACAGAATGGTAATATCATAGTCCTTAAGCAACTTTAGCCACCTCCGCTGCCTCAAATTAAGGTCTTTTTGCTTGAACAAATGCTGAAGACTGCGATGATCGATGAATACCTCACAAGGTACACCATACAAGTAGTGACTCCAAATCTTCAAAGCATGAACTATAGCAGCCAACTCCAAATCATGTATAGGGTAGTTCTTCTCGTGGGGCTTCAGCTGACGAGAAGCATAAGCAATAACTCTACCCTCCTGCATCAATACACATCCGATCACAACTCTCGAAGAATCATAATACACAGTATAAAAACCTGAGGCTGAGGGCAAAACCAATATCGGAGCCGTGGTTAAAGCTGTCTTGAGCTTCTGAAAGCTCCCCTCGCACTCGTCCGACCATACAAATGGAGCGCCCTTCTGAGTCAACTTGGTCAAGGGCGATGCAATAGAGGAAAATCCCTAAACAAACCGGCAATAATAACCTGCTAACCCAAGGAAACTATGAATCTCTGTGGCTGAGGTCGGTCTAGGCCAACTCTGCACCGCCTCTATCTTCTTCGAGTCGACTTGAATACCCTCGCTGGACACCATGTGCCCCAAGAAGGCTATTGAGCTGAGCCAAAACTCACATTTGGAGAACTTTGCATAAAGCTTCTCCTCCCTCAATCTCTGCAATACAACTCGCAAATGTTGTGTGTCCTCCTCTTGGCTATGCGAGTACACCAGAATATCACCAATAAAAACAATAACGAATGAATCCAGATACTGCCGAAATACACTATTCATCAAATGCATGAACGTTGCTGGGGCATTAGTCAGCCCGAAAGACATGACAAGAAACTCATAGCGACCATATCTCGTCCTGAAAGTAGTTTTCATAATATCTGAATCCTTGATCTTCAACTGGTGATAGCCCGAACGAATATCAATCTTGGAGAACACCCTCGCTCCCTGAAGCTGGTCAAATAAATCATCAATGCGAGGTAGGGGATACTTGTTCTTCATTGTTACTTTGTTCAATTGCCTATAGTCAATGCATATTCTCATGGTGCCATCCTTCTTCTTCACAAATAGGACTGGTGCACCCCACGGCGACACATTAGGCCGAATGAACCCCTTATCCAGGAGTTCCTGAAGCTGATCCTTCAATTCTTTCAGCTCTGCTGGTGCCATAGGATATGGCGGGATGGAAATGGGCTGAGTGCCTGGCACCAGGTCAATACCAAAATCAATATCCCTGTTTGGCAGCATGCCCGACAGTTCTGCAAGAAACACATCAGGAAACTCCCTCACAACTGGGACAGAATATCAATGCTAGGAGTCTCAACTCCAACATCTCTTACAAACGTCAAATATGAAAGGCAACCCTTCCCAACCATACGTTGGGCCTTTAAGAATGAAATCACCCTGCTAGGGACATAGTCAATCACACCACGCCACTCGATCCTCAGTACACCCGGTATAGCCAGAGTGACTGTCTTAGCATGATAATCCAGAATAGCATGACACGGAGATAGCCAGTCCATGCCCAGAATAACATCAAAATCCACCATGCTCAATAGCAATAGATTAACTCAGGTCTCTAGACCCCCAATAGTCACCAAACATGACCGATACACATGGTCCACGACAATAATATCGCCCACCGGGGTAGATAAATGAACAGGTAGAGCAAGACACCCTCGGATCGTACCCAAATGATGAGAAAAATATGAGGAAACATAAGAATAAGTGGAACTGGGATCAAATAAGATTGACGCATCGCTGTGGCAGACTAAAATAATACTTGCAATGAAGGCATCTAAAGCAATGGCATCTGTCTTGCCCTGAAGAGCATAAAAACGAGCCTGACCACCGCCTGATCGACCTGCACCTCTAGGGCAACCCCTGGCTACCTGACCCTCACCCCTAACTGGCGGGGCGGGTGCTAAAGAAACTGGACCAGAAGACGAGGACTGACCCCTCTCCTGAGATGAGCTAGCAGCACGATGAGGACACTGCCTCCATATATGCCCAAACTCTCTGCACTCATAACAACTCTTGGGTGCTAGAATGGGGTTGAAAGGAACCCCTCGCACCGGAGTGACTGGCTGACGCAATCGGCCTAGAAGAACCCTGAGCAGACGAAGAACGAGATGAACTTTATGCTGGGAGAGCGCTGAGAGATGGCTGACTCTGCTGAGAACCCTGATAACCACGACCTAAAAATGCTCCACGATACTCGGAACAGGCCAACTGAGCGGGCCTGAAAGAACGACCCCTACCCTGTTGGAACTGGCCACTCGAAGGAGCGCCACTATAACTGCCAGAACCTCGAGGCCTCTTGGCCTCCCTCTCCTCTCGATCCTGATGGCGAACCGCCTCAATCTCTTGAGCTATATCAACTACCTCCTCGAATAAAGAACCCAGTACTCTCTCTCTAGTCCTAAGAACACGGAGGTGGTAGTTAAGGCCATCCACAAATATCCTGATCCGCTCACTATCCGATGGAACCATCCAGACGGCATGACGAGCCAACTCTGAAAACCTCATCTCGTACTGAGACACATTCATATCTCCATGCCGTAGCCACTCAAACTGCCTGCGTAGCTCCTCTTTGCGGGACTGTGGTACATACTTCTCCAACAATAGAGTGGAGAACTCATGCCAAGTCAAAGGCGCTGCACCAGCCTGCCTACGCCTCTCACACGCCTTCTACCTAGTGAAGGCAGCCCCAGTGAACTGAAAAGTAGTAAAAGCCACACCACTAGACTCAAGGATCCCAGATGTACGGAGCATACGCTAACACCTATCAAGAAAACCCTAGGCATCCTCGCCCTCAGCTCCACTAAATGTCGGAGGCTGGAGTCTACCAAACCTCTCGTGGCGACGCTGCTTGTCCTCGGGCATAACTGGAACCCTAAACTCCTATACTGGTACAACTGGCTGAGCTGGGGATGCCTCTGGAGTCTATAATCCCTGCACTACCTGCTCAGGTGTACGAGCAGCGGGTGTCTGATTGCCCCTCCCCCCCGGTCTGTAAAGTAGTTGTTGCTGCTGTGGTGGCTGAAACCACCTGAGTCAGGCCCGTGCAAACTGTCACAATCTGAGCCAATGTCTCCTGAAGGCCCCGAATCACAATGGACACAACTGGTGCCTGAACTTGTGGTGCTGGAGCCTTGTCCTGAGCTTGGGTAACTAAGGGATCCACAGGTTCTGCCCCTGCTGCTCTACCTCTGCCACGACCATGACCGCATCCACGAACTTTGGTGTCCTCAGTGGGTGGTACTGGTGGTCGATCATCACGCCCGGTAGCTCGTGTCCTCACCATCTGTGAGAGAATAGAACAAATAGAAGTTTAGTACTTGGATCAACAAGTTCGCATGATAGAATTTCAAGAATGTGAAGTTTTCCTAAAGGTTCTGTAACCTCCCGCGGATAAGTACAAACGTATTTGTACCGATCCGTGAGACTTTACTAAACCAGCTCATGACTCGCGAGACCTAGTAACCTAGGCTTTGATACCAACTTGTAACAACCCAATTCCCAAACCCGATTGTGATGGCGCCTCTCGTGAAGACAAGGACAGCTAGAATAACGCAACACCTCCTTTAATGTATTTAATTAACATTAATAGTTCTAACACATGCGAAATATAGCAAAGAGTGTGGAAATAGCAATAATAACGAGGGAAACCATCCCGACACAGCCCAAATCGGGGTGTCACAAGTCATGAGCTACTACAGAACATCTATAAGTCTATAAAACAGAATATCTGAAACAGAAGTCTGGAATAATTGAAATAGCTTAAAATAGGGGAGTCAAGGGACTACGGACGTCAACAGCTACCTCGAAGCTCCGATCTCGCTGCCTGATCTAGGAAGGATGTCAGTGCTCAGGTGCAGACTCCGCTAATCCTGAATCTGCATGCATGGTGCAGGGAGTAATGTGAGTACTCTAACCCAATGAGTAATAATAATAAATAATAACCGAAGATTAGAAAACACATAATTGCACAAAGCAATTCTATATCTGGTAGTAAAAGCAACAAAACAGTAGAACAATACAGATTCAAGTGAAATCTCCTTTTAAAATCTGGTAAATCAAGTAAAACAACAAGTAAATAGTGAGTAGCAATCTGCCCCTCGGGCCCAGTATCAATTGTTCAGAAAAGTATCAGCCCCTCGGGCTCAGCATTAGCCACTAAGAACAGTATCAGCCCCTCGGGCTCAGTATCATATCACATGGGTACCCGCGCTTATTGTGGGTGTGCAGACTCTGGAGTAGCCCATTACGGCCCAAACACTATATCAACATAAGGCCTAAAAGCGTTCTCACATCACACTCGAGGTATAAAAGCCTCCTCACATATCACTCGAGGCCTGAAAGCCTCCTCACAATACACTCGAGGCCTGAAAGCCTCCTCACAATACACTCGTGGCCTGAAAGCCTCCTAACATCACGCTCAAGGCCTGAAAGCCTACTAACATCACGCTCAAGGCCTGAAAGCCTCACTCAGTCCAAAAACATCATAAGCCCCTCAGGCATCAATAAAATATTAATTCTCAGCCCAAAACAATAGTAAAATATCATTAAATTCTCAAAATTCTATTAAAGCGGTTAAGTTTGCAAAATAGTATAATTATTAGGACTGAGTTCAAATAACGTGTCAAAATAGTGATGAAATAGTGATAACAATCCCCGAAGGATTTAAATAATCAGCATTAAGCCCAAAACATGGCAATAAGCCCAGATCACGATGGTAAACAAATCAACTTAGTTAAATACGCGATAAAATATCAAACGGGATGGACCAAGTCACAATCCCCAGTAGTAAACAACCACGCGCTCGCCATTAAGCGTGTGTTTCACTTCAATATAGGACTTTGTTGTGCAAATCCGGGGTTTCAAACCCTCAGGATATCATTTACAATCATTACTCACCTCAAGCCGGCCAAAATCCTAGCTCGTTATGCCCTTGGCTCACAAATGGACCTCCTCGTGCGTCGAATCTGGTAAAAACAACAATGAATATGTTACAATAGGCTAAGGGAACATAACCCAATCGAAAAGGCTCAAAAAATATCAAAATTCACAAAATTTGCAAAACCCGAGCCCCGGGCCCACTACTCGAAAAATCAGAAAATTAACATCATCAGATTCCTCATCTCGCCACGAGTCTATACATACAAAAAATGCATAAATTTGAGCCCAAATG
The DNA here is from genome assembly GCA_026770625.1 of Nicotiana glauca. Lineage (NCBI taxonomy): Eukaryota > Viridiplantae > Streptophyta > Magnoliopsida > Solanales > Solanaceae > Nicotiana > Nicotiana glauca. Next base: position 86,213 of record MU778939.1, read on the forward strand.
ACCCTTCAAATTCCACTTTGAAATACCAAATTTTCAAGCCCTAGCTTTACCTTCTTTTGATGAATTTCCACAAATTTCTATGTTAATTCTACCATTAAATCATGTATTAAGGTCAAGGAACTCACATCCAATCGCACCTAGTCGAAATCCCCTTCAATTTTTGCCCAAAAGCTCTCAAGGTCGATCAAAAATGGAGGAAATGAACTTAAACCCGCGGAACAAAATGAGCTTTAAAACCCTTCTCTGAATAGTCTTTTTCGCATATGCGGTTACCTTTCCGCATATTCGACTAACGCTTCTGCGGTTTTTCATCAGCTTCTGCGAAACTCACTAATACACCCAGGACTGGTTCTGCGGTCCAATCCCGCTTCTGCGGTGACCGCATCTGCGCACAACCTATCGCTTTTGCGGCACACCCTTCAGCAACACGGACCGCTTCTGCGGTCAGTTCTGCAGTTAGCAACCGCATTTGCGGAGATCGCTACTGCGGAACCCCTCCGCTTCTACAGAATTCCTCCACATAGCCCATACTTGCACCTGCAACCAAACCCTTGCATCTACGGAACCGCTTCTGTGTCCTCTTTTCCGTAGATGCGAAAATACCAGATATCAGCAAACAAGCAATTTTACGACTCCAAAATCCATCCCGATGGCTATCCGAAATCACCCCGAGGTCCCCGGGACCTCAACCAAAAATGCCAACCCATACTAAAACATTATTAAAACTTGCTCCAATCATCAAAACACCACAAACAATAACAAAACTATCAAATTACATCGAATTCAAGCTTAAACTCTTCTAAAACTTCCGAATTATGCATTTGATCAAAAACCCGACCAAAACACCTCCGAATGACCTAAAATTTTGCACACATATCTAAAATCACCCAAAGAAGCTATAGCAACTCTCGAAATTTCATTCTGGCCCTCGGATCAAAATCTCACCTATCAACCAGAATTCGCCCAGAAACTAACTTCGCCAATTCAAGCCTAATTCTACACCGGACCTCCAAAATCAACTCTGATCATGCTCCTAAGTCACAAATCATCCTCCGAAGCTAATCAAATCATCAAAAATCATATCTGAGCCCTCTAATTTTGGAAAAGTCAATATCCGGTTGACTTTTCCAAAATAAGTTTTCCTTAAAGAGACTAAGTGTCTCATTTCCATCTAAAACCAATCCAATTCAACTCATTCACCCAAGACTCCTATAATAAAACATAAGGAAGCAGAAAATGGGGGAAAAGGGGTAGTAACTCACGTGACGACGGGCCGGGTCATCACAAATTTTGTACACCGTATTACAAAGCCTGATAGGTATGAACTTCTTTAGGTCAGTGCCATTGTCTATTTTTGGAATTAAACACAAGTAAGTATCATTGATACCCTTAGGAAGAAATTATGATTCAAAGGCTTCTTGGCAAAATTTTATCACCGAATCACCAACTATGTTCCAATACTTTTAATCAAAAAGGGATGAATAACATTCGGACCTGGAGCGTTTCAATGAAAATATAGCTTTCCTAACTTCCTCCTTTGTAACCAGATTATCAAGGATGGTTAAATCAATTAGTGGAACAGTAGTTATTATTGAAATAAGACCTCTTGCTAGTAATTTTAGAAGTCTTATAAGAATTGCTAAAATAGTTGTTAAGTATGCTCTAGTATGGATTTAGTATCAGTAACCCAATTACCATTATCATCTTTAAAGTACAATATAGAGTTAACATGTTTTCTATTGGAAGCCATGCTATGGAAGAAGCGAATGTTAGCATCACTTTCGTTGCACCAATTAATTCTAGAACGAAGCTTCCAAAATTCTTCTTCCATTTTTAAAAGGGCATTATACTCTTGTTGGAAAGTAGTTTCCAAGTTCATTAAAAAAGTGCTGGTTTGATACTTAGGAGAGATCTGAATTCCTTGAAGTCGTGCCAACATAATTCTTTTTTTCATAAAGATATCTCCAAAAGTATCATTTTTTCAAGGAATGATTTTTTCTTTGAAAATCTGATGAGCTTTAGGAAGGTCATTAGAATTTCAACTAGTCCTAACTATATTTATAAAGTTAGGATGTCTACATCAAATAGAATCAAGTCTAAAAGGTTTGCCATTATGAAATCTATTATTAGGATTTAACTGGAGTAAAAAGGGGTTATGATCAGAGTGTGTTTTGGGAAGATGGATGAACATGGCTTTTGGATAAAGACATGTCCAAGAATCATTTACAAAAAATTGATCTAAACGTTCCATGCTTAGTTTATTAGATTTCCTACGGTTGTTAGTCCAAGTGTATTTACAACCTTTAAAACCAAGATCAAAAAGATTACAGTGATTAATACTAGACCATAAATAGGAGCTACGTCTACTATTAATACTCATACCCCCGAATTTGTCATTCATGCTAAATATATCATTAAAATCACCACCCAAGAGCCAAGGACCCTTATAGTTGTTAAATTTCTTCAATATTATTCCAAAGATTATTTCTATTAGCTACTTTAGTACTAGCATAGATCAAAGAAAACAACCAAGAAGTATTCGATGGACGTACCTCAATGTTAGCACGTATCTCTTGGTTCCTTCTCAAAAAATCCTTCACTGCAATCACGTCTGATTTCCAAAGTATGACCATTCCCCTGGATTGTCCCTCAGGAGGGAATTCAATTATTTGAGTGAAGGGGAAATCATTAAGGAGAAAAACATGGTTTTCCATACGAGTTTCCAGAAGGGTTACAACACTAGGTTTGTGTGTATCAATCATTTCCCTAAAGTTAACCCTAAATGTATCATTATTACCACCCCTTATGTTCCAAATAATGAAGTTAACATTTTGAGGCATCATATTATAAAGGTTAGGGTTATGCAAGTTACCGTTGTTCCTCATTTTCTTCGGAGGGGGAGTTGGGTTCCTTCTGATCGAAGGCACTAGGATCATTGCATGGCTCCCAATAGTTGGGTCCTGTGGAGGCCTGATATCAATTGAAAACTTGTAGATAGTTGGGGGATAGCTGAGCACATATCTCTTCTCACGCATTTCCCTGAATAGATAAACCTTTACATTATTTAGACTTGAAAACTCTAGGATTTGATCGGACCCCAGCAAGTTCAGCTCCTTTACATCCTCTATTGGTTGATCTTCTAGTTCTGGTTGATTGGGAGGAGCTTAATGTTATTGTGACATATTTTTTTGGTCTAGTGGACCGTTTGGTTGGGGGTTGTTTGTATGTGGAGGAACTTCCATTTAGTTGGCCATCTGGTTCGTTGCATGGGTGTTTGGCACTGTCAATGGCATAAAAAATGGGTTTGTGTTCGAGATCTCCCCCGAAGGGAAGAATGGAAGATCCATTTGCATGTTCTGAGTTTGGATTGGGTTGAAAATGGGGTGGGAGACTCCACTAGTTTCTCATAGATTGGGCTAGGTTGGAGTTCATTGATGGAGCTAGGGGATGGAGTATGTTGTTCAACCAAACATGGTTGAAGTAGTTGCTCATTGCCATATGCATCCCCTCCAATACTAATTGGGCAAGGAAGTGAGAGTTTTGAAGCACTATCACTGTCTCTTGCCCGTCCAGTATCATGTTGAATGATATTGCATGCCCTATAAAAGCTTGCTCTACCCAGGAGAGAGGCTGGTGATCTTGGGGAAGTGGGGGTTAGATAAAGTATATTTGGTTGATCGTTTGGGCTGCTTGGGGGATCGAAGGGTTGGCCATAGTATAAGCTCTTTGATGCCTTAATATTTGGACTAGACGATAGCGCGTTCGTTGGGATACTGGAATTCTTGGCATAGTTGTTTGTAGAGGAGTGATTTATATTAAGGGGAGTGTAAGGGTTTTCTGAAGAAGTAATTGTGGTTTCTAGAGTTTTAGCTGGGTCAGTACTTATTACCTCTAGTTGCATGCTTATGAGGTTTCTTGAATCGTTGGTATTAGAAGGATTTGGAGAAGATTGTGTTTCTGAAACGTGTAGGATTTCCTTTACTATTTGTTGGTCAATGGGAGGGTCTTGAGACAGGTGTTTTATAATTGTTTTATCTCCCATGCAAGGGCTAGCTTGTTTAGCAGTAGGCTTTATGGGTTCATTAGGAATTAAGAAGTCATTAGGAGGTCTATGTGGCATGGGGTGCTTACAAATATGATTAGTTAGAATAGTAGGCACATAATTAGTACCATGCATGTTGTTAATTGGTCTTTTTTCAGTGTTGCCACGTGGCAATTAACATTGGTCCGTGGGCCACATCCAACTCCATACAATCTTGGTTATGCGGATTAACCAAAGCATGAAACATATTTTCAGAATTAAGGCAAGGAGAAGGGCTATTATTTTTTGCAATATAATACTTAGTAGAATTTTTATTAGGTATTTTAAGAAGTATTTATTTATCGGAGGTTTTAGCATTTAAAGAGATAGAGGAAAGTGTACCTGACAAAGGTTTGATTTGTTCTTTAATAATACCTGAATTGATCTTTTGATTGGCCTTCTTTTTTGTTGGGAAGATCACCGTTTGCCACTCTTCTTCTTTGTTGGAATGCCTTAAATCATCATTGGCACACTGGACTGGTACTTTTTGTTCTTTGGATTGGTTGATAGTAGAGTCCAAAGCAACTAGGAGGGAGCATTAAAGACTAATTTAAAATTATATTTGGACTGAACATGCCCAAGCCTTCCACATTTAACACAGAGAAGGTTCTCATCTTCATAATGTATAGTTTGTTTGTGTGATCCAATATAGATGGAATGGGTTACTGGGATACCCAAAGGCAGCTCGATACATAATCTGGCATATCTTCCTCTAAGTGTTGAAGAAGTGCATGCATCAACTTTTAGAAGCTTGTCAATTTTGTTGCCAATTTTTTGTAAGATTACACTATCATAAAATTCCGTTAGTAATTGAGGAAGACGAATCCATAGAGCCGTTTTTGATATTTTTGGTTCTGATGCAAGAAAGTTTGGCTCCCATTTTTGGACTGATAAGAAGTGACCAAAAATTAACCAAGGACCCATATGTAGGGCTTTTTGCATAGTCTCCTCAATACTAAATTTGGTGATAAAGTAATCACACCCTAAATCTATCAATGGGAAGTTTTCCTTTGCTTTCCATAGTTCATGTAATTTTTATTTGAGTAAGTAATGTTGTATTCTTATCCGTTGTAGCTTAACTATAGCCGAGATTTTCCATGGCTAGTAAATTCGATGGATATCCTCTTGAGTTAACTGAACTTGTTGGACCTTTGGTGGGCATATGTGATCATCCTTCCCAGTAGCTTCATAATTTGGTGAAGCATGTATATTTGTGTCAATAATCATATTGATTGAGGCTTCTTGTTCACCCTGTACCAATTTATCCTTAAAGCTAGTGATAGGCAATTTAGATTTATCAGTAGATTGGTTGATGGTGATGTCTGGGGGTTTCAGAGGAGGAATTTGGTGAACTTGATCCAAGTCCATTTTGAGTGATAGTGGTTAGAAAGAATTTCTAGAGAGAGAAAACGAGTAAGCTTACCTAGAAGGTTTTTCAAGCTTGCTTAATTGTTTCGCTTTGGTTTATATTACTTATTCATTTATTCAAGCCTATTGTTGAAAATTAAATTTGGAGTTCTTCTTGTGTTTGTTTGGCTTACTATTACATTAAACTCTAGTATTTATAAATTGTATTAGTAAACTCTATTATTAGTTACTCTGAATTTTTTTGTTGCTAAATCGTTAGACCTTTTCTGTTTTTGATGTGATTAAGTTGTAGATTTGTATGAGTTAATCATGAATGATTGTCTTACTAATTCATTCAAACATTAAAAGTAATTGTTTGTAGGGTGATCAGATACATGCTTCTATTGTAAAATCAGTTTTGCCTCTTTTCAAAACACCAATTAATGAGCTTGGATTACATTTTGTGGCGAACTTTATCGTCTGTCAAAATAAAGAGAGGTTCAACACCAAAAAATATAGGTTGATGTTGATTTACTCAACGGACAACAGTGACTGAAACAACTGATCCATTTTTCCCTATGAATATCTTTGATCTATGACCATATGACCAATTGATAAATAAGGTTGATTTGAACGAGACTGAATTATTCGGTAATCGTAACTTTTACATTAAATTTCTAATTATCAATTGTTTCTGCTATTTCTTTAACATCTTCCTTTTCTTAGATGTGATCGGAGAATCGTAGGTTTTAGTGAGGTAAAAAGGCACAAATAAGGTGGAATTTCGAGGAAATTTATGGATATCAAACTAGAAGATGATGAGTAAGAATAAACAGTCATCTACTGATTAAGGATGGATTTGATGATTACATTTGCTTACAATTATATATCTATTTCTATTTGGCATGAAAAAGAAGTTGTTTGCTACATTCTGGGGTGAATTTGTTAATGAAGTTGTACATTACTTGCTAAGTTCTAACAATCAGCCTATTATTGTTGTTATGCAACTCATAAAAGCCCATAAAATTTAAGGTAAAATGCAATTTTGCAATTTGACATTATTTTGTGAAAGTTAATCATTACATCTTAAACGTATATTGTGTTGCAGATTTATATTCTGTGCATAATACTTGGAGTGCATCAAAGCTATGGATTAATATTTTTCTCAATCTGACGAATTTAAAACACGGTTCAATATATGTTTTTTTTTTCATTGCATCCCTCCTCAAATATATTTTTTAAGTATACATCTAACTATTTTACTCATTCATAAATACAGATTACTTTCTATTCGAGATAATTATACTGAGAGACTGACTCAACCCATCTCTCAACAAAGTTACTCTGTCTCGGATGAGTTAGAGAAGGACATTGCTCAAGTTAAAATAATTGGTCAATTGATGGAGTCCATACAAGTGAGTAAACTAACTTGTATAGTATTAATTCAATCGGTCTTTAATGTTAATAGTTGCTCTATGCACAACTTTTACAATGTATTATGTAAGTCATTGTGTGATAAATTGACTAATTGAAAAACCAAAGTGCGGATGACATAATAAAGGTTGGATTTATAGTTGGACTATGAAACCAAACCTATCACTTCAAAACAAATCTCACATAGTGTCAAAACAACCTACAGCTTGCAAAGTCATGTTACATATCCTCAAAATTACGTGCAGAAATCGTATATTCACATTTGTGGCGGATCCACCTTTAGACATATGGATACTGAAGCATCCATTTGCTTTTGACAAATTATGTGATATATTCATAAATAATATCTAAAAACTTCAATAATTAATCATGAGCACCCACTATGATCACGTTTGACTATCCAGAATTTAAACTAAAATTAGAGAAGTACCCACGACCTATAAATCCTGGATTCGCTACTGATTCATATTCCACTTTCAAATTTTGTTAACTGAAGTTGCAGAGAAATTTTTGTGACAACCCGACCCGTCGTCACGTGAGTTACCACTCCGTTTTTTCCATTTTATGCTTCTTCATGTTTCATTATCAGTACTTGGTGTGTTATAGTTGATTTGGATTGGTTTTGGTAGAAAATGAGACACTTAGTCTCTTTTAAGAAGACTTAAGTTGGAAAAGTCAACCGGACGTTAACTTGTAAGTTAGAAGGCTTGGAGGTGATTTCTGGTGATTCGATTAGTTTCGGGAAGTGATTTGTGACTTAGGAGTATGATCGGAATTGATTTTGGAGGTCCGGTGTAGAATTAGGCTTGAATTGGCGAAGTTAGTATTTTGATGAATTCCGGCTGATAGGTGAGATTTTGATACGAGGGTCGGAATGAAATTCTGAGAGTTGCAGTAGCTTCGTTAGGTGATTTGGGATGTGTGTGCAAAATTTCAGTTGATTCGGAGGTGTTTTGGTTGGATATTTGATCGAATGCGAGTTTCGGAAGTTTTTAAGAAACATATGCTTGAATCCGATGTGGTTTAATAGTTTTAGCATTGTTTGATGTGTTTTGATGATTGGAACAAGTTTGAATAACGCTATAGGATATATTGGTATTTTTGGTTGAGGACCCGGGGGCCTCGGGGTTATTCCGAATGACCATCGGGATAAATTTTTGGAGTTGTGAAAGTCCTGGTCTACTGGTATCTGGTATTTTCGCTTCTGCGGAAATTGAACCGTAGATGCGGTTCCGCAGAAGCGAAGGAGAAGTCGTAGGTGCGAAAATGGGCCTGGAGGCTAGTTCTGCAGAAGCGATTGGCTAGCCGCAAAAGCAGGATCGCTTATGCGATGGTGTAACCGCATAAGCGGTTGGGCTCGAGTTTGGTATTTCCGCAAAAGCGGGAGAAAATCTGCAGGAGCAGAGTTGCAGAAGCGACTTGTTGACCGCAAAAGCGGTCGTGGCCTTATTTGAATATTTTCGCAGAAGCGGACATCTATCCACAAAAGCGAGGATCGCATATGCGGTAGGGGACCGCAGAAGCGATCGTGGTATTTAAGTGATGATCCGCAGAAGTGGAATAAAAGTAGCAAAAGCGGTCCCGCATAAGCAAAAACGGGACCGCAGAAGCGAAAGTGACTGGGCAGAAGCATTTAAGTCCATCTCCGTGAAATCTTTGACAGAGTCACATATTTTCCTTCGGACTTGGAGAGTTTTTGGGCGATTTTGAAGAGGGTTTCAAGGGCTTTGATCATGTATGAACTCTTGGACTTAAACCATGATTTTATTAAAGAATCATCCTTGAAATTTATTGGAATATAGCCAAATTGTAAGAAATTAGGGCTTGATTTTTGTATGTATAGAAATTAGAGCTTGGTTTTTGTATTTTAAATTTGGGGTTTAAGGGGCCATTTGTGGTCCGGTTTGGGCAGATTTTTGTATGTATAGACTCGTGTCGAGATAAGGAATTCGATGATGTTAATTTTCTGATTTTTCAAGAAGTGGGCCCGGGGCTCGGGTTTTGCTAATTTCGAGATTCTCGTTATTTTTCGATTGTTTTCGATTGGGTATTTTCCCGTTGGCATATTGTGATGTATTCGCTCTAATTTTGGATAGATTCGACACGCGTGGAGACCGATTTGAGGGGAAAAGGCATCGCGAGCTAGAGATTTCGTCGATTCGAGGTGAGTAATGATTGTAAATAATAGTCTGAGGGTTTGAAACCCCGGATTTGCACACCATAGTGCTATATTGAGATGAGTTGCACGCCGGATAGCGAGCGTGGGGTATAGCACCGTTGGGGGATTGTGACTTGGTCCGTCTCGGCTGTTGATTTTACTGCGTAATTGACTGAAACTTACTTGATATTATCATAATTTGGGCTGAATGCCATGTTTGGGATGAATGCCAACTATGTGAATCCTGCAGGGATTGATATCACTGTTTTCGCATTACTTTGCATATTATTTGATCTCGATCCAAGGTTTTAATATTGTTTTGCAAACTCAGCCATTTTTCCTAAGATTTGAAAAACTAAACAATATTTTATTGACGTTTTGAGCTGAGGACTATCATGTTAATATTGCTCAAGTGGCTTATATGCATTTTTGGACTAAGCATGGATCGGGTTGAGCGCTGCAGTAGTGTTATATGTGCCTTTCTGGACTGAGCGTGGATTGGGCTGACATCGCAGCAGTGTTATATTGACATTGAGGCCGAGAGCCTGGTTGATTACACTGATCTTAAGGCCGAGAGCCTGGATGGTTATATTGATATTAAGGCCGAGGGCCTGGTTGATACCACGAGATGGCTTGATATTGCACTTGGGCTGTAGGAGCCCCTCCGGAGTCTGTACACACCCCCTAGTGAGCGCGTCGACGTTAAGTATATGGATGGCTCAGGCTGCACGCCGCAGTAGGTACCGGAGTGTACCATCATATGCATTGCATTACACTCATGCATTTGTTCCTATTTATATTATCTGTCATGACATTCCAGCACTCGTATTTCATTAGCATCCATGCTACTTCTTGCACTATTTACCTAATACCTCGGAGTTATTTGTTAGTGGAGTGTTGTGCCCGAGGGGCTGACTTATGTGCTGACTTGCACTATATGTTTCGCATTCATTTGCCCAATTGTTGGAAAAAGATGTTTTCAAAAGAGGTTTAAAAACTGTGTCCGGATATTTCCAAAGATTTTGCGTTTTCACTGTTTTCTCAAAGGGTTACACTGTACTATATAGCATGATGGCTTGCTTTACGTGGTTTTTTGCTTCTCAGTTATTATTTACCTTTATTACTCACTGAGTTGGAGTACTCACTTTACTCTCTGCACCTCGCGTGCAGATGCAGGTATTGGTTTACCCGGTAGCGGGTTTGAGCTGATTGAGGATTTGCTATCCTAGCTGAGCAAGGTGACCGCCAGCGTCCGTGGCACCGGATTTCTTCCTTTTGATTCCAGATTTTATTCTATGTATTACATGAATTGTAGTTGTATTAAAAATCCTTTTAGATGCTCGTGACTTGTGACATCTCGATTTCGGGCTGAGTCGGGATGGGTTCCCTGTTTTATCGCGTTTATTCTGAAATATAATTTCATTATCTATGATTCAGACTTATTCATGCTAAGTAACTATTAAAAGAGGCGTTGTTATTCTGTTGGCTGGCCTTGTATTCACGAGAGGCGCCATCACGACCGGGTTTGGAAATTGGGTCGTGACACTTTTGAACTACTATGTTTCATTTTTTAGTTTGACTAATATATTTTGGTATTAATAATGGATTGAGAAGATGATAGCTTTGTTTAGCAAGTGAACTCGTTGGGGGCTAATGCCTTTTTTATGCTTAGCATAATGCACAAAAAGAAAATATAAGAAAAACTTCAATCATATCAATATTCTACTGCACACTTAACCTTTTCTTACATAAGTTCTTCCTTATTTTTAGCAAATTAGTAATTCAATAACGGAAATACTATCTTTAAACACCAAATCGTATAGTCATGCAAATTAACCTATCTTTAATCTTTGCAATAAAGAAGTTATATGTAACATATGTTTTACAACAAATCATGCTTCATATGTTCACCTCTCAGATGGAATTTTGGTTAGTAATGGATGACAACCGTGATATTTCTAATATAAAGTATGCTTAATTTATATCATTTGTGATTTGCACATATATGCTCTCTCTTTCAACTTCACTATCTAATGTTTATCATTTAATTCAGTAGGAAGGTCCTGTTGGATCGAAAATTTAGAACATGAAAAAGAGTGGTCATAAGAAGTAGCAAAAGAAGGTGGATAAAGTGGGAAACATTTACCTTTTCCCAAACCCAAAATGTAAAAAAAAAAGATGATTCAGCGATGAATAGGTAATAACAAAAGCTCTATTTCCTCCTTCCGTCAAAATGTACATTTATATCTCAAATCAACCATGTTTTAGGTACAGGCTTCAGGTTAGAGTACTGGATACTATTGCATATGTTTCCTTGATGCTCTGGGACCGCGAAGCCATCTTTCTCCTAGGCAAGTCCGCAAATGAAAGTATTACTTGAGGTATATCAACTAATTAAATTTATATTTGTTATTTGAAAAATTCTAACACAACATTTATTTCTAGAATACTGGCGATGTTGTTGAGTATTCCTATCCAGTTGAGTTGAACAATATTCTTCAAAGAAAATTAATGTTTAAGATTATTGTCAAGAGCTCGAACATTCGGTTTCACACTGAAGTTTACAGTGTTGTCAAGCTTACAGACGAGGAGCAATTGATAAAGAAGTATGATCAGGCTGCACATTTAGATGCCTTCACTGTATGTGATCTTCACTCACAAACTTCATAACATATTTAAATTGCGAATTTTTGTTACATTACATATTTTGTAGTATAATTTCAAACTTATTTATTTATTAATGTTTGGTAGGATCCTGACTTCAATACTAATCAAGGCTTAGATAGAGAGAAGAATGCGAGGTAAATATATCGATGACTTTTAATTTGTCCTTCAACATTAAAGATACTTCTATATCTGGAGGATACCTTTCTAAATAAATTTTCTGATCTGGAGTGTTTTTTTAAAATTTAAAGCTTTTGAATGTTCATTTTGTTTATTCCATAGGATGCTACGAACTCCCTATTAACATTTTTTTTAGGTTATTGATTAATTTAATTAAAGTATTTGCAGGGTATAAATTAATAAAGCTACATGAACTATAGTTCACTATTGATTTTTACAAATATTGGTACTTTTTATATGCAAGAGTACACTGAAGATAACGAGTTAATTGATATTGCAAATACACCTATCAAGATTGGTATAACTAATGCCGCAACGGTGGTTGAAGAAAATTCGAATGCACAGTTGTCAGGAAATAAAATCAAGAGAGTATTTAAGAAGAAGAAAACAACATAAGTCTTTTGCAAATGTAACACTTAGAGAAATCAAGAACTATCTGATTAGTTACTTTAGTAGTCTTATTAGTTATCAACAGTATCATTTCAAGTGTTTTTGGATATTTAACTTTTCCATTTTACTTAGGTTGCAAATTTTGATATTTATGGACAATATTTTTGAAGCTTTTCATGGTTCTTTCTGTTATTACAGTTTCCTATTCATAGAGATAAGATAATCCATTTGTAGCAATGGTATGTCATTTACAGCATAAGGCGTTTGCACCATGATAGCTTGAAGTATTATAGTCTTTTTTTACATCTAATTTATAACGATAGTAAGTCATTCACAATTCAAGGAAAGAAAATGGTGCTTTGATGAATTTATCATTATATGGCAAAGGTAATTGGAACAATCATGATCAGTTGTTCAACATGACCAACAAGTGAACAAGAATAGCCTTGACACAGGTATTAAATACTTCAGGGACTACATAAACTATAATATGTTTACTTATTTAATTCAGATCTTACAGTCTTAACTATTTGATCTCCTTCCATACTTTCTCTATTGTTGGATACCTATGTGAACCAATCGACCTATTTGGCTATATGTGATATAGATTTTCCGTAAATGATGCACATTCAATCATTATATGTTGTTTCTTTACCTTTTAACAAAAGAAATGAAAGTTTTGTTAAAATTAAACTGATGAAATAAGCGGTGGCCTATTACTTTTGAATAAGTCTCTCAACAAACTTTCAGGGTCATAAACATTTCTTATAGCGTGAACCAGCTATCATGTTAAATGATGTTACATATAATCACTCTCTAAATATTATTTAATGTTTGGGGTATTTTGTTTCACACTGAGTAGATAGACTTTCTGCACCATCCTTTGTTATTGGCTGAACCTCTTGAAATGTTGTTGATACATGGTTCAGCATATGATGTTGCATAATCTGCTCAATAAATAGTATACTATGTATTGAATGTTAATGGTATTATGTTTGATACTCCTAATATAGATAGGCTTTTATATTGTCCGGGTGAGGCAGTCCCGGGGGCAGCAAAGCAGAAAAAGAATATGGCAGCAAAAGGGAGAAAAAGGAAGGCGCTTGGCGATATTGTTAATGTGGCTACAGATCGTGGGGTCGATGGAAAAAATTCACTTCCTCAGGTATCTTGCCCCTTAACAAGGAGCTTTTATGCACAATTGTTGCATAATGCATAGGCTGCACCTGAAAATCAGAAGGTTATGTCAATAAAATGATAATATTTCTATGCATTTCAATTACACTCACGTTATAATACGAGAAGAGAGGTTGTGGACAAGTTTTTTTTGCTGTTTGCAGAAATGTATAGTTGTTAAGGTAAAAGGAGAAAATATCGCTAAAGTACCTGCAGAAAAGGAACCAGCTCAAACAAAAGCCACAGTTAAGCTAAATCCTGAGGAGATTATTTAAATTAGTCATGTCACTCGAGAAAAAAGTGAAGGAGAAGATGAAAAGGAAGAAGGCTGATAAAGACTTATTAAAACAGAAAACAAGTCTTAGTATAACTCTCACTGCTAAATGAATAATCAAAAGAGCAGATAGCGGACATATATGCTGCAGATGTGAACAATGAGTTGGCAATCTTAATAATTTGATTTCCTTCCCTATTGTCACGATCCAAATTCTTCCTCCGTGAACTGCGTGACGGCACATAGTTCCTACGACTAGGTAAGCCTAATAATTTGCTGAAAACAGAAACAAAAATATGAAAACTACCAATTTACGAGTAGAAAATAGAAAAGTTTAACATGCCGCTCGGCATATACAATAACAGCGCTCTCGACAAATTCTAACACTCACAAAACCCAAAATTTCATAAAATCACAAGCTATGGATACTGCATAGTGTTCAAACTCCAAAATGTCTAGTCAAAGGAAATACATAAGGCTATATCTAAAAGAGATAATAGAGAGGGATTCATCGGTCTGCGGACATGGCAGATATATCTCGAAGTCTCTGAAGATAGCCTCGCCTCACTGAGAGTACGGCTGAGCTGAAGAACCTGGATCTGCACACGAAAACACGTGAAGGAAAGGGCATGAGTACACCGTAGTGGTGCCCAGTAAGTGTCAAGTCTAACCTCGGTCGAGTAGTGACGAGGAAGGTTAGGGCCCTACTGGTTATAAATGAAAAACAAGGTAAAACAGTATGGAATACGACAATATAATTAAAGTGCTAACAGTTTATAACGAATAAAATCACAGAAGGAAATCTAACTCAGTACACAAAGATAGCGATAGGGGATCTCCCAGAATACTGTCCCGTAGTCCCAAACATAAATGTCCAGAGGATCTCCCGGAATATCGTCCCATAGTCTGAATCATAAATATGCAGTGGGAAACTCCCGAAATACCAATCTATTATCCCAAAGTAAATATCCAGTAAGGGAATCTACCCGGTGTTGCCCAATAGTTCCAATTATAAATTTGTGGGGGGATCTACCGGAATATCGATCCGTAGTCTAAAAGTAAACAAGCAGGGATATCTCCCGGGATATCGTCCCGTATTCCCAAATTAAACACACAACTATCTCAAAAGAATATACAGCTCTATTCAAGAATTAAACAGGAATTCCACTCTAACATGTTGCATAGAGTTCAAGCAGGCAATTAAAGTAGGTAAGACAATTAAGTCACGTAAGCATGCTTTTCCTAAACTAAGCAAGAAGCTTCAAGTACAAGTGTTGCTCAATTACTAGAAAACATATGTATTAACTTAATGAAAATGGAATTTTCAATAATTAACATGTATACGCACTCGTCACCTCACGTATGCGGCACACATATAACAATAATACCAAATTCTAAAGGGAGTTCCTCCACACAAGATTAGGCAAGTCGCTTACCTCGAACTAGCTCAATCAACTCGAAATCACATCCTTGCCACGAGTACTGGACTCCAAATGGCCTAAATCTATTCAAATTAATTGCATAATGTAAATATAATGTCAAGTAACTAATTCAACTAATTAATTCGAAGCTAACACGCGAATTTAAGAAAATCGCCCAAAAAGTCCCTCGGGCCCATGTCCTGGAATTGGATAAAATTTATAATTTCAGAACCCTCGATCACTCACGAACACACTCGAACAAAAATCACCAAAATCCAATGACAAAATCTTACTCAAATCCCGAATTTACAATTAGGGAACGTTTCTCCCATTTCACAACATTTAAACCCGAATTCCTTAATTAGAAGAGGAAAACAATAATGGATTAATGTTCTAAGATCAAAATCAAGATAGAAATCGTTACCCAATGATTCTCCTTCAAAACCCCTCAAGAAATCGCCCTCAACCGAGCTCCAAATCGTTTTTCCAACTTATGAACTCAAACCCTCAAAATTTCTTATTTCTGCCCAGCGATTACCGCATCTACGGTGATGGGAGTGCACCTGCGGTCTCACACCTGTGGAAAAGGCGTCATAGGTGCGAAAGTCACTTAACGGTCTGAGTCCGCATTTGCAGTCACCCAGCCGCATCTGCGGTTCCTAGAGCCTTGGCCTATTTCCGCTTCTACGATCACCAAGCCGCTTCTGCGACGCCGCACCTGCGGTCCTACACATGCAGGTGCGGTTATGACAGGTTCAACCAACTTCAAATTTTTCCTAAGTCCAGTTCAACTTCCGTTAAGCACCCGAAACCCACCCGAGGCCCTCGGAACCTCAACCAAACATGCCAACCAATCCTAAAAAATCATATGAACTCATTCCAACCCTTGAATCACATCAAACGCCGCTAAAACTACAAATCACTCTCCAGTCCATGCCGTATGAACTAGAAATCTCAAGAATCCTACACCCGATGATAAAACCAACCAAACCAAGTCTGAATGACCCCAAATTTTGCAAACAAGTCACATTCAACCCTACGGATCTATTCCTACTCTCGAAGTCAGATTCCAACCCCGATATCAAAATCTCACTATCGAACCGGAAACTTCAAAATTCAACTCTTGGCATTTCTAGCCTGAATAAACTACGAACCTCCAAAATACAATCTGAACACGCCCCGAAGCCCGAAATCACCCAACGGAGCTAACGGAACTAATGGAATTCCATTTCGAGGCCGTCTTCACACTAGTGTGACTACGGTCCAAATTTTGAAGCTTAAACTCTCATTTAGGGACTAAGTGTCCCAAAATACTCCGAAACTCCAAGTGAATCCTCTCGGAAACTCACAATAGAAGAAATAAACACGGGGAAAGCAGTTAATAGGGGATCAGTGCGTAAATTCTTAAAACTACCGGCCGAGTCGTTACATACTCCCACTCTTAAAACATCCATTCGTCCTCGAACAAGCATAGAGACATACCTGAAGTAGTGAAAAGATGAGGGTAACGGCTGCGCATATCCTACTCGGTCTCCCAAGTCGCCTCCTTGACCGGTTAACCCTGCCATTGAACCTTCACTGATGCAATATTCTTTAACCTCAGCTTTCAAACCTTCCTGTCCAATATCGCCACTAGCTCCTCAACATAAGATAGATCCTTGTCCAACTAGACTGAACTCAAATCCAACACGTGCGATGGATCACCGTGATACTTCCGGAGCATCAAAATATGAAATACCGGATGGACTCTTGTCAAGCTGAGACGTAAGGCAAGCTCATAAGCAACCTCCCCAACACGTCTATATATCTCAAAAGGACCAATAAACCTCTGACTTAATTTCCCCTTCTTTCCAAATCTCGTAATGCCCTTCCTAGGCGAAACCCAAAGCAAGACCCACTCTCCAACCATATAGGAAACATCACGAACCTTCCTGTCCGCGTAACTCTTCTGTGTGGACTGGGTTGTGCAAAGTCTATCCTGAATCACCTTAACCTTCTCCAGGGCGTCCTGAACCAAGTCTGTGCCCAATAATCTCGCTTCACCCAGCTCAAACCAACCCACCAGGGATCTGCACTACCTACCATACAAAGCTTCATATAGTGCCATCTGAATGCTGGACTGGAAACTGTTGTTGTATAAAAACTCTGGCAATGGCAAGAACTGATCCCAAGAATCTTCAAACTCCATCACACACGTACAGAGTATATCCTCAAGAATATGAATTGTGCACTCAAACTGCCCATTCGTCTGGGGGTGAAATGATGTGCTCAATTCCTCCTTAGTACCCAACTCATGTTGTATGGCCTTCCAGAACCGTAATGTGAACTGAGTACCTCTATCTGAAATGATAGAAACTGGAATACCATGCAGACGAACAATCTCCCGAATATAAATCTTCGTCAACCGCTCCGAAGAATAGGTAGTACACACATTAATGAAATGCGCGGACTTGGTCAGCCGATCCACAATCACCTAAATAGCATCGAACTTCCTC
The DNA here is from genome assembly GCA_026770625.1 of Nicotiana glauca. NCBI lineage: Eukaryota > Viridiplantae > Streptophyta > Magnoliopsida > Solanales > Solanaceae > Nicotiana > Nicotiana glauca. Next base: position 103,833 of record MU778939.1, read on the forward strand.
AAAGTCCGTGGGAGTCTAACTACGAAGTCCATGGTGATCCTCTCCCACTTCCACTCTGGAATCTCTATCTTCTGAAGCAACCCACCTAGTATCTGGTGCTCATATTTCACATGCTGACAATTAACGCACCGAGCTACAAATCCAACTATATCTTTCTTTATTCGCCTCCACCAATAGTGCTGTCTCAAATCCTGGTAATCTTCACGGCACCCTGGTGGATGGAATACCGCGAACTATGGGCCTCCTCTAGAATCAACTCCCGAAGCTTATTAACATTGGATACACAAATCCGACCCTACATCCTCAATATCCCGTCATCACCAATAGTCACATCTTTGGCATCGCCATGTAGGACCTTATCCTTGAGGACAAGAAAATGAGTGTCATCACATTGACGCTCTCTAATACGATCAAATAAGAAAGACTGAGAAATCACGCAAGCTAGAACCCGACTGGGCTGCGAAAGATCTAATCTCACAAACTGGATGGCTAAGGCCTAAACATCCATCGCCATGGGCCTCTTCGCTGCTGGTAAATAATCCAAACTCCCCAAACTCTCTGCCCGACGACTCAAAGCATTGGCTACCATATTGGCATTGCCCGGGTAATACAAGATAGTGATATCATAGTCCTTCAGTATCTCTAACCACCTACTCTGGAACAAATTATGATCCTTCTAGTTGAACAGATGCTGCAAGCTTCGGTGATCAGTATAGATCTCACAAGTCACACCGTACGAATAATGATGCCAGATCTTCAAAGCGTGAACAATCGCAGATAACTCGAGATCAAGGACAGGTAATTCTTCACATGTACCTTCAACTGTCTGGACGCGTAGGCAATCATCCTACTATCCTGCATCAATACCGCTCCAAGGCCAATCCTCGAGGCATCATAATCGACAGTATAAGACCCCAAACCTGTCGGTAATATCAAGACTAAAGATGTAGTCAAAGTTTTTTTGAGCTTCTGAAAGCTCGCCTCACACTCTTCTATCCACTAGAATGGAGCATCCTTCTGGATCAGCCTGGTCATAGGTGCTGCAATAGATGAAAAACCCTCAATAAATCGACGGTAATAACCCACCAAGCCAAGAAAATTGCATATCTCAATAGCTGAGGATGGTTTGGGCCAACTCTCAACTGCTTCCACTTTCTTCGGATCCACCTTTATCCCCTTACTAGATATCCGTGACCCAAGAATGCCACGAAATCCAACCAAAACTCACATTTTGAGAACTTTGCATATAATTTCTTTTCTCTTAAAGCCTAAATCACTATCCTTAGGTGCTGCTCATGATCTTCCTAACTCCGACAATACACCAGAATATAATCAATAAAGATAATGATAAACGAGTGAAGATGTAGTCAGAACATACTGTGCATCAAACGCATAAAGGTTGCTGGGGAATTAGTCAGCCCAAATGACATAACAAGGAACTCGTAATGACCTTACCGAGTCCTCAAAGAAGTCTTCGAGATATCTGGCTCCCGAATCTTCAACTGATGGTAACCTGAACGCAAGTCAATCTTAGAAAACACTCATGCACCATATAGCTGGTCAAACAAATCATCAATACGGGGAAAAGGATAATGGTTCTTCATTGTAACTTTGTTCAACTGGCAATAATCAATGCACATACGCATATAACCATCCTTTTTCTTCACAAACAAGATAGGAGCACCCCAAGGTGATACATTGGGCCAAATAAAACCTTTATCAAGCAATTCCTGTAATTGATCCTTCAACTTCTTCAATTTTGGAGGGGCCATACGATACAAAGGAATAGAAATGGGCTGAGTTCCCAGCAATAGATCAATGTCAAAATCAATATCTCTATCGGGCGGTATGCCCTGAAGATCAGTTGGAAACACATCAGAGTAATCCTATAGTACTGGGACTAAATCAACTGTAGGGGTATCAATATTGACAACCCTCACATAAGCTAGATGCGCGTCATACCCCTTCTCAACCATATGCTGAGCCTTAAGGAATGAAATAACTCTACTGGAAGTGTGATCTAAAGCACCCCTCCACTCTACTCGCGATACATCTGGCATAGCCAGCATTACAGTTTTGGCATGACAATCAAGAATAGCATAATGGGGCGACAACCAGTCCATGCCCAAGATAATATCAAAATCTACCATGCTGAGCAATAATAAATCAGCTCTGGTCTCAAAACCACTAAGAGCAACCAAACACGATCAATAAACGTGGTCCACAACAAGAGAATCTCCAACAGGAGTAGAAACATAAATAGGGGAACTCAAAGAATTTTGAGATACACCCAAATACGGGGAAAAATAAGAAGACGCATATGAATAAGTGGAGCTTGGATTGAATAGAATCGATGCATCTTTATGACAAACCAGGACAATACTTATGATGATAGAATTAGAGGCAACTGCCTCGGTATGGGCAGGAAGGGCATAGTATCTGCTCTAGCCTCCCCCTCTAGGGCGACCTCTACCACCCTGACCTCCACCTCTAGCTGGATGAGCAGGTGGGTTAGCAATTGGAACCCTTACAACAAAAAGGGTGTTTAGCGGCAATACAAAATGGTTTTAGTGGTAATAACAATAACCGCTATATCTTTTACCAGCCATTGGTGTTTACCACGGATGTTGGGGTTGCTAAAGCCTTTAGCGACTATTGTCACAAAAGCTGGTAAAAGGTATTGTTTATTGCCGCTAAAGATTATTATCTTTAACGATAATTATTTACGGCAATTATAATGGCTGCTAAATCTAATCCATAACAGCTAATTATATTTCTTTAACAGCCATTTTTTATAGCTGCTAAATTCAAAATAATTGCCGCTAAACGTTTACATCATTAACGGCAATTATTATGGCTACTAAATCCAATCTATAATGGCTAATTATTCTCCTTTAGCATCCTTTTTATAGCTGCTAAATTCAAAATAATAGCCGCTAAATGTTTGAGCCGAGGGTATCCTGGAAACAGCCTCTCTGCCCCTCGGAGTAGGGGTAAGGTCTTCGTACATATTACCCTCCCCAGACCCCACTTATGGGATCATACTGGGCCATTGTTGTTGCTGTTGTTGTTGTTGTTGTTGTAAATGTTCGCATCTTTAACGGCAATTATTTTGTGGCAATTAAAATGGCCATAGTATCCCTTTTGAAAACATATTAGTTTGTCATTTTAGTGGCTAATATGTTTAACTAAATTGCCGCTAAAAGTCAATAATTTTTAATGAAAATTGTTTTACATCAATTATAACAGCTGCAATATCCCTTGTAAAATATCTTAATTTGCCCATTTATCATCCATTTATGTAGCTGGTATATCCAACTAAATTAGTGATAAAAGTCACAAGCGCTAATAGCAATATTGTAGCCACCATTAATAATAGTTACTACATTTATCCAAAATATGACCCAAATAAGAAAATATATTAATATTAATTTGATAAAAAATATATAATATACCTCATTAAATCTTAACAAATTAAAGGAAGCACCAATCAAAAATACAGATTTCACAATAACTAAACTTATATTGTTTGAACTATATAGCTAATGTCATTATATAAATAATCCAGACGAATGATAGTCTTCAAAAGATTTTTGCAACTTTCCATCATTTTGAAATCTTCCACCCGCTGAATTATCGAGCATCAAACTATATGACCTGAAATTATAAAATAATTGTATCAGAAGATAAAATACAATGGGGAAAAAACATCTTCAAAATTCCATCATTGTCACGATTCATAAACAGAAAAAGGATTGCTATTAACAAAACAACAACCATCAAGCAGAATAACCACAAAGTGCAAAAAATTTCAGCTGAAAACAGTCAACAAAAACTGTAGAAATTGCTGAAACAGTGCAGATATCAGTAACAGGAATAATACAAATTTTATTTGCTCTAATGCTAGTCCAAAGCTTCAGGTTTCAGCAGCTCACATATGTAGAAACAATTCTGAATTCGTTGTCCAAACTGTGCAGGTTTTGCTGCTCAAACAGTCCTCAAAATTGAGGTAATTAGGTTGTCAATTGATGCTGTAAAACACGCAGCTGATGTCCCTGTTGCTACAGCTTTGGTAAGGCTTTATATGGATGTGAATACACCTTTACAAACTAATACTAAGGATGGTAGGGGTATGGAGTCAGCTGGTAGTACAGCAAAGACTGTCACTGTCTCTAACTCATTTGAGACTTTGATGAATGAACAAGTTCTGGATGATATTATGAAGAAAGTGCAACAGATTGATCGTGATGAAAGTTATAAAACTAAGCAATCTCCAAGCAGTGTAGAACAATAGCAATAGTCCAAGAATCCTAGTTCGCGATCAGTAGCAACAGTCCAAGAAAGTTATAAAATCACTGATGGAAAGCCAAGAAAGTTATAAAATCACTTATGGAAAGCCAAGAAAGTTATAAAACTAGGCAATCTGGTAGAAAATGTAAAGCCAACTTCTAGTTCACTAAGGTTTGTAACCCTGCTACACTAAAGCATTGTTTGACAGGAATTAAGTCTTTTTCTGACTTACTACAAAATGGCACATTTGTAAGGAATTTATATGGTCTCAAAGTTAGTAATAGCAGTTTGATGAAGGAGAGGATTTGCAATAAGTTGTAAGGAATTTATATGGTCTCAAATTTGTTTCCAATATTAACAGTGTACTTGTACAAATTGAATTGCAGAAGCAATAGGAGACATTCTTGTCCACAAATATTAGACCTGAATAAAAAACTGCTTAGAATTAAACAAACAGATGAGACATTAACAAGTCTTGAATTGAAAGTTTGTGTATTATGATCTTGAAAGTAGCATGAGTGTTAGTGTATGTGTCCTTTTTAAGAGAACTAGTACCCAAGAGTTCTTGCAAAAGCATGAATAACAGAAGAATATTTCCTTTTTGCAGCCTTTTTCTTTTCAGAACTAACATCCATGCGCAGTTTCCCATTAATACACTAGTAGCTAACTTTCATTCTTTTATCTAGCTAGTCATATATGTATTTAAGATGATGGTCTCTCGATCAAACAAATTGTTCAGCCAGTAACAAATAGGGTGAACAACCCTATACTTGATTGCATTCCAGAAACTAAAGGAAGTCCTAATGGTGTTACAGCTTCTGCGGGTAAGAAAGGTACAAGAAATCTGAAGGAAGTCCTAATGACATTTGATGCCTTACTGTTACTGTCTGTGCTACTATTTCAGAAATCTCATTTTCATATTTCTCAATGGTTCAACATCCATCCATTCCTACAGCCCTGATTTTTCTCCCTTGATATACAAATATATGAACTTACCATCCTGCGGACACTAGATACTCGATAATTTGGCCACTTCCAGAATCCATTTTTCATGGTCCAGCTTCCAAAACTCCGAACGCTCAGATCTACTAAGGTTCTAGTGCATGCTCCACCAACTTAAATAGGGAGAAGCAGCTATAATATCACAATACAAACCGCAAGGTTCTATTTAGACTCCAGTCACTGACTCTTCTTATCATCAGTTTCCCAAATGATAGAACACTACTCATGATCAAAGGCTTATGTGAGGAAAATTACAGGAAGAGAGCAAAGAGAACTATCAAAAATTATCACAACCTTTGTGACATCAACATCAGTGAGAAAAGTAAATATATAAAAGCAAGAAGAATCCAAGGTAAGCCCAAATACAACAACAAATTAATAAAAAATGAAGGATAAAAACTCAAACAATAGTGACGAAGGATAAAGATGAGTAGTACCATGAGAAAGTTGAGCATTTTTAGCAATACTAGGCATTCTTGATGTTTGTGGTACTCGTTCATGTCCACTATTGGCGTCGGAAATCTAATAAATATAATATGTTAAATAACAATACTTTCATAAATTTTTTAAGAATAGAATTATTAAACTTATATTTTATAGAAGAACCATATATCATATATTTTAAAATTTTCAAAACTTACTACTCTTATTTACTAATTTGTTTTTTACTCTTTTGTTCATTGAACGTCAGTTTAACTAGTTCTAAAGCTAAATGGAATATATATATATATATATATATATATATATATATATATATATATATATATAAAGTATATAATTATAATTAAAAAAAGCTAATATAACTGCGATGAAATCTTCCATCTAAAGTTTTAGTTAAAGACTACCTAAATCAAACAAGACAAGAAAGAGACATAATAAATAAACTTGAAAAATTCAACCGATTATGCAAAGCCTAAAAGGATGTGGACTTGTTTAACAATAAAACGATGATTGTAATGACATGGGCCTACTACATGGAGCTGAATCGATATGGAATATTTTGCTATTTATAAACAGATCATAATTATCAAAGAATAAACATGTAAATGATAAAGAAATCTAGACAAAGACAACTTGCCAATTTTCACCATATTGGTTCATAAACTCTTTAAGAATGAAATTATTAAACTTATAAATATACAAACTTTTAAGGCTGGACATTTTGACTATAACTACCAAGCTGCCCAGTTACATCAGGTTAAGGGATAGAATCACAAAATAATGAGCAATGGCTTTCATGCATACTGCACAGTACTGATCATAACAAATTTGGAGATGCGAATGATGGTCAAATATTTAGGCAGAAATTTTATCGTGCAGACTATGGCTATCTGGGCAGCACTGTCCAATTCTCATACATTAAGGAACAAGTAGCACCTTCCTACAGCTGTCGAAATAGGTAGGAAAGAACAAAGAAAAGGAAACACTCCTCAAAACTGCCACTGTCCAGTGAAGTTTTGTTTGATTTTTGGACATAATGGTGGCATCATGGAAGAGAGCTAGGAGGAGTTTCCAATCACACGCATCAAAGCGGATACAAAAGGAAGGGAAATATACTATGACCATGCTCTGTTCTTTGGTTAGGAGTGTAGAGAAGTTCTATATGATGGTACATGTGATAAAAATGATCATCCAATGCAGACAAAGGATGAGACAGGTACGTAGAAATACCAAGTGCTATGGGATCGCTGGATTCACACTTGAAGGACTATTAAACGTGGGGAGTTAACAGAACACATAAGGATGCAATGGAACTTTAAGATCAGTTACAACAAATCAACAAGGATTCATTTAATACACTACACGATCGTGTATCTCGTGTGAACTAGATGACAAATACTATACGTAGAAGGAGGCAAACAATTACTTCAAATTGATGGAACTGCTCCTATGCATGACTACTAACTAAGTCCAATAGGGAGGATTCACCACTAAAATTTTGGATACTGCTGGAACAGTAATAAAGCAAGGTAGTCTGCCCAAGTTGTTGAAGTTTTATAAAGTCTAAGGGTCGAGAATATTTCTGTAGAACTTTTCCATAGACACTAGATTTCAATTCAAGAGCAGAAACTTAAAAAGCAGTTGTGTGGATCTCGTTTCATGAGCTGCCACCAAATGTTTTTGCAAAAAAACCATTACTGTCAATTGCAGCAACGTGTGGGAAGACTCTTGCTGTGGACAAAGCTACTCAAGATCGAACACGACCTAGTGTTGCTAGAGTTAAGGTGTTACTCGACCTCCTAGACAAACACCCTAAGAGAATTAGGTTGCAAATTATGGATAGAGCTACTGGAAAAATAGTGGAACATTATCAGGAGGAGACTTATGATAATTTACCTAAGTATTTCACTTTTTGTAAACATCAAGGACATGAAGAAAGATCATGTCTTTTGATGAATGGCAAGGCAAAGGAAGTTGATGGAATTGGAAGTGGAGAAGGGGCAGTCCATGATGGAGAATGTGCTGGTGAGGCAGCTAATATTGAGAAGTTAAAAGGAGATGCCAGGGACTATTTGAATGCTAAATGAGCCGGGCAAACTGCAGATGCTACAGGTTCAGATTTTGAAACTGAGCATACTGGAATACCTGAAGCTACTGCTGTTGGTAATGACTTGACTGATGCTTCAGGGCAACTTGAAGTTGGGAAAAAGATTGAGGGTGTATGTGTGGAGAAGAAGAAGCAAGATGGAGATAATAAAAAGTTGAAGGATATCAATGAGACTATGGTTTTCGCCGGTCATAAGTTGGTTGATGAAATTTTGGTCAACCATCAACTTTTGCAAATTGAAGCAAGAAAGCAAAGTGTTAATTTCAAAAATGGGAAACTGTTGAATCGAGCAGCTTATGGCACTCCTGTAGGTGACACCTCAATGATGGATAAGCAACAAGGGATGTCAATAGGAGATACAACAATTCCTGTGAATTCCAATGGAACAGTAAATGCAGCAGGTAATACTATAGCAAATGTAACTAAAAATTCCAAAGGAATGGTACCAAGAAAAGACAATACTACTGCATTGAATTTAAATCGTAAAGGGATCTTGAATAAAGCCAATGTAGCTGGAGTTAAGGATCTAGGTGCAAGCTAAAAAAATAATGCTTCTGGACAGCAAAAACCTACTGGAGATCATAAATTTTCGGATACTAGGCAAAGTAATGAAGCAGACAACCTTCAGCATATGATGGAAGACATTGGAATATCTGGACCTGATGATCGAGCTGTCTCAAACAACATTGATGTGGCTAAACATGTAACTGGGCCATCTGGGATTCAAAATGGTGTTATTATTTTGAAATGTGCAACTACTGGTGTTATATCTACTACAACAGTTGAAAAACTAGCAGGTGCTACTTTTGTACATGATGAGGGACAAGGTACAGATGTTTTAGGTGCTAATGTTGTACATGTTAGGACAGCTCTAGAGAAAGCTGAGCAAGCGAACAAATTTGCAGCTGGAATTGAGCAGGCTACATCTGTAGCTTTGACATCTACTGGTACTATGAATACAAAGGTTGATCTAGACACATCTAAGGCTGGGCTTTCAATGGCTAAAGGTGCTGACCAGGCAAGGAAATCTACTACAAATCCCAGCAACTATGCTACAAAGAGCAAGGACTAGACAGTGATGAATCGTACACCCACCAAAAATAAATCTCTTGGTCTCCAAAATTAGATTTTATCATCAAAGACCATTGGTGTTTCGAATTCAATTGACGCTTTGGTGAATGAACATGAGCAAGATACGAAGGATGATGAGAATACAATGCAACAGATTGGTGATGAGGCAAGGCCAATAACTGGAAAAACTAATTCTTCAGGCAATGGAGTACAACAACAAGCTTCAAAAGAAATAGCTGCTCGAGTACATATTTCGACAGAAATAGTTTCTGTTGATGATCTTAATATCCAAATGACTGGTGAAACTATACCAACACTACAAATATCCAGTTAATGTCAAAACCTGATGCTATATAGCCGCAGAGGAGTGATTATATAGCCGAGGCATATAGGTAACAATAATGGTGCTATTGTCCCCCAGTATTTGTACATTTCCTTTGTGTTGTATTTTTTTTTTTATTATTAATAAAAAACTAACCCTAGGTGCTCGCCTAGCGGATTGCCCAAAAAAAATTATTGTACTAGGAAGTGCTAATAATCGATGTTTCCATTGCATTCATCGAGCTATTTGTTACTATTGCATATTTCTACACATTTAGATTCTATGCCAAAAATCATATGTGAACTCATGAGGCAAATTAAAGGGCAAAAAAAATTATTTTAGATTGAGTCTTAATCACTGGTTCATAAAGAAAAGCTTCATACTTTTGACAAGAAAGGTGCAACAAAATAAAAAACCGAGCAGCATCAATCCATTGTAATAAATCAATACAAACAATCAAGAAGTAGTCCATTGTAAATCAATCCATATAAACAATCGAGCAACATCAATTGACTGTAAAATAATTCATATAATCAATCGAGCAGCATCGCGTCAATCCACTGCAAATCAATCCATTACAAAATGATTCAAAATCAATTGCAAAACATTTGCAAGTAACAGATTTAACAGGGGAAGAAGAGAAGTTAACGGGGATGAGAGAACTTACCTGGAAGAATCGATGGGGACTAGGTAGAAGATTGACGTAGTAGTGTTTAGGGCTTTTCTATGGTAGAAGTTCGACGGAATCGTTCGATTTAGGGAAATCTTATTTCATAAACCTTTTCTAATTGGAGGGAATAATGATTCTGTCCGAAAACTTTGGAGGAAAATATATTCTCTTTTTGTGTTTGTGAGGAGGAGATAGATTAAACCAATAAAAAATTAATTCAATTAGTAATTTTTAGTTGCAATTTTATTTTTATTGCAGGTAAAAAGATATCTTTTACTTGCTAATGGTTATGTGCCATTAATTTTTTAGCTTAAGGAATTTATTAGCAAAAATTGCATTATTGTCGCTAAATAATTGCCGCTAAAGGATTTTTTTGTAGTAGTGAACTGTAACTATAGCCTGAGAACTCTGCGGGGCATGTTGTGCCTAAGAAGTATGTGGAGGTGCACTCCTCCCAAGTCTAGGTCAATCTCTCACCACATGACGTGTATCACCACACTAAAAACAAACTCTGGGAGGACGTGGCGGCTGGAGTCTGTGCTCCTCCCCCGGCATGAGATGTAGCTACAGCAAAGGGAAGCAACCCTGCCTAAGCCAGAGTGGTGTACATGTTCATAAAATGTGCCAGACTCTGCTAAAATGCTGTAGTAGTAGTAGCAGTGGGTGTATCAGGTGCCTGGGCTCTGGCTTGAAATGCTGGCAGTGGGCGTATCAGGTTCGTGGGCTCCAGCTTGAACTGCTAGTGGCTCCTCAGTGGCAGCTTGCGCGGGTGCTCTAGCTGCACCGCGTATGCGTCCTCGACCTCTACCCCATCCCCAGCCTTTGACGACCTAGTAGGGGATGCGGGTGCCTGATCATCTCTGGTAGCACATGTCCTAAAAATGTTGCATGACAAGGAAATCAAATGAAGTGGAATCTTCCTAACAGTTACATAGCCTCTTGTAGATAAGTATAGACATCTCTGTACCGATCTGCGAGACTCTAATAAACCGGCTTATGATTCATGACTCCTATGAACCTCAAGCTCTGATACCAACTTGTCACGACCCCAGTTGGCCCTCCGTGAACTATCGTGATGGCACCTAGCCTTTATGACTAGGTAAGCTTAACAATTGCGGAAAAAGAAACAACAGAATAAAACTAGTCAAAACTGCAGAAATAACAAAATGAAGCATTTAAGATGCCACTCGGCATATGAAAAACCCAAAATCTCATGAAATCACAAGCTATGGAATAACTGCTGTGTTCTAACTCCAGAATGTTTAAACAAAAGTTAATACATAAGGGCAAATACTATGAGAGAAAATGTAAAGGGACTTATCGGTCTGTGGACGCGGCAGATCTACCTCGAAGTCTTTGATGGATCACCTCGCCTCAAAGGTAGTAAGGCTGAGCGAAGTACCTGGATCTACACATTAAAAACATGTGCAGAAAGGGCATGAGTACACCACAATGGTACTCAGTAAGTACAAAGCCTAACCTCGGTCGAGTAGTGACGAGGAAGGTCAGGGCCCTACTGTTTATAGCTGAAAAATTAGGTAAAACAGTATAGAATATGACAATATAATTAAATGCTAACAGTATGAAGTAACACAGGATAATAAGAGTAGCAACAACTATAACATAGACAAAATAATCACAAAAGAAAATATATCTCAACACAGAGATAACAACCGGGGATCTCCCAGGATACCATCTTGTAGTCCCAAATATAAATACTCGGGATCTCTCAGTAATCTGAGGATCTCTTAGTATCCTCAATATGTGTGATGGGGATCCCTCGGTATCCCGAGGAACTCTTAGTTTCCACAATATACGTGTTCGGGATCTCTCCATATCCTGAGGATCTCTTAGTATCCTAATATATATGTTGGGATCTCTCGGTATCCCGAGGATCTATTAGTATCCTCAATATATGTTCTAGAAATCTCTTGGTATCCCGCACTATAAACCAAATCAATATATGTGCAGGGAGATCTACCGAAATATAAATCCGTAGTTCCAAAGTAAACACACAACAGCAACATTAAGGATATTCAATTAAATCCAAATTTCATACCAAGGTAAATGGGTGTTTCTAATCTAGCATGTTGCACAGAGCTCAAATAAAGTAGTTTGAGCAAGTAAAGCAATTAAGTCAATTAGACATGCTTCCCTAAGCTAACAGTAGTCTTAAATTACGAGTAATATATACAGGAAAGGAAACATAATTATACTTACTTAATGAAAACGGATTTTAAACAATTAGCACAAGTACGCACTCCTCACCTCACATACAAGGCATCTCAAATATCAACAATACCAAATCCCAAGGGGAGTTCCCCCACACAAGGTTAGTCAAGCCACTTACCTCGTATCGGCTCAAAATAAACCCGAAACCACACTCTTGTCACGAATACTCGACTCCAAATGGCCCAAATCTATTCAAATCAAGTGCATAATGTAAATAACACTTCAAGTAACTAATTTAACTAATTAATTCTATGCTAATACGCGAAATTAGGAAAAATTACCAAAATACTCATCGGGGCCACGTCTTAGAATCGGTTAAATTTACAAATTCAGAATCCTCTCACCTGCACGATTTCAGTCATAACAAAAGTACCAAATTGGACTTCAAATGGTCCTTCAAATCACCACTCAAAGCTCTACAATTAACCAAACCCTAACCCCCAACTTACCACTATTTTTCCTTCAAATTTCATGCTTACAATGATAAAAATCACCATAATAACGAGCTTAGGGACCAAAGACCTTACCTCAATGAATCCCTCTGAAAATCTCCCATGAAAATGTTGTCCGAAATATCTTCCCATTTGAAAAGACATGAAAAATAACTCAAATTCGCGAAGGGCGAAATATATATGTTCTGACCCAGCAAAACTGCATCTGCAGATTAATTACCGCACCTACAGACACGCACCTGCATTCCCAGGTGCACATCTGCGATTCTTCACTTATCCGCCAGCCACCACAACTGCGATGCCTTTCTCGCGCCTGCGCCTTCACAGATGTGCCCATATTTCCACATCTGCGGCTCCAACCTTCCTTCCTCATGGCCGAATCTGCGGCTTTCCTTTCTCTTTTATGGGCTCGCACCTGCGGTCCCCAAGCTGCAGGTGCGGTTATGACAGCAAACTCAGTAGCTTCAGCTATAAATTCCCAACTCCAAACTTCTCGTTAACCATCTGAAACCACCCCGAGGCCCCCCAGGACCTCAACCAAGAGCACGAATAAGTCATATACCACTATCCAAACTTATACAAATCTTCAAAATACCTCAAACAACATTGAATCAACCAATTAACATCGGATTCAAGCCTAAGAACTTCAAAAACTCTCAAATTACGCTTTCGATCAAACGTCTAGCAAACCTCATTCGAATGACATAAAATTTTGCACACACATCACATTCAACACTATGGAGCTACTCCCACTTCCGGAATTCCATTCCGACCCCGATATCAAAATCTCAGTATTGAACCGAAAACTTCAAAAATTCAACATTCGACATTTCAAGATCAAGCCTAAATTATCTACGAACCTCCAAAATACAATCCGAACACGCTCCTAAACCCGAAATCACCTAACGAAGCTAAAAGAACCAATTGAATTCCATTCCAAGGCTATCTTGACACTGTTTTGACTGCGGTCCAAATTCTAAAACTAAAACTCTCATTTAGGGACTAAGTGTCCCAAAACTCTCCGAAACTCCAAATAAATCCTCCCGGCAACTCACAATAGCATAAACAAATATGGTAAATGTAGTTAATAGGGGATTGGGGTATTAATTCTTAAATCGACCGGCCGGATTATTATAAAAACCCTTCAGAGCACCACAAGTCAAATGAGGTTTGTGACTTTACAAAGAAATTGGATCATCGAAACCGTAAGTTTGAAGTATTAAAGATATGACATTGAGAGAAAGTGTGATTGCTTGGACGGATTAGGATGACCAATTCAAGATGCATTTCATGATCATTGGAGCCACCTGCTTCACTTAGATAAGTCTCATTTCCACTGTTCTTGAAATAGTCATCTTTGTTTGAAACTTCCCTTTTGTTCCTTTTGCCAAAAATCACTTCACTTTGTTCTTTTGGTTCTATTTCTAAGTCTCTTTCAAGTTAGTCTTTGTTAAACAAGCAAGAAAGGATTTTAAAGCCTACTACCAGCTTTTTAATTGCACAAAGTAAAGTTCAGCCAAGCACATCACATGTAACATGATTCAAAATGAGTGATGTGGTGATAACTAAAGTTTAGGTGGTCAAGTGATTCATGAATTTCGAGGAAATGTAAAGGTTCAACAATGGTCAGAATGAAAATGCTATACAACAAGTGAGTGTAAGGGATTTGGGTCATTCAAGGGTTTTTGTGGTCGAGGTTCAATTAGAAGGCTAAACAATTCCTTGTTAGCCCAATGCAGCTAATTAGGATAAAGCATGGTGGTGGCAGAAGTAGACACCTTCAGCAAGGATGCAAAAAACTAACCACCACATTTTCAAACTAACAAGATTTTTTTTGTTTGAAACAAGGGTAAGAAATTTTGTTTGCTCTACAAGAATCCTCTATGAGGAAAGCATGTTCAGTTAAGTTAAGTTTAAATTTTTAGCACCCTCGTGGATAATAGGATTAGGTTTTAAGTTTTCAGGACCCTTCTGGATAATGGGATTTAGTTTAAGTTTTCAGCACCTCCCCTATGATGAAGTTTAATTCCAAATTTTCTATACCTCCTAGATAATGGGATTAGGTTTTAATTTTTCAGGGACCTCTTGGATAATGGGATTTAATTCTATATTTTCAGGAGCCTCTTCAAAAATGGGATTCAACTAACACTCGTGAATATTCCTGGTATGAACCGGGGAATAAAATTGTCTTTGTTTTGTCTATGTTGTTGTGATCGCAGGCGCCCATCTAAAAAATGAGGGAATTCATTCAAAATTATTTCAAGTTTCAAGTCAGTTGCAGGCGCCCACCTGAAGAACGAGGGTATTCGTTTAAGAATTATTTCAAGTTTCAAGTCAGTCGCAGGCACCCACCTAGACAACAAGGATATTCGTTTCAGAATTATTTCAAGTTTCAAGCCAAAAAGATGTCGTCTTCACCCAAAACGACGTTGTTTTCACCCTCTCAATCCCAGCCCTTGATTTCCCCCATCTACGGTTGTCCAACGGGACGGAACGTCCCGTCCCGTCCCGTCCCATCCTGTCCTACTTCATTTTAAACGAGATGGGTCCATGTTAAATGGGACATGGGACGGGACGGGGTGACCATTTCATCCCGTTTCATCCCGTCCCGTCCCATCCCGTCCTGCTGTCCCGCCTATCCCGTCCCATCCCGCTTGTCCCGCCTATCCCGCGAGTTTTTATGGTATATTTGTGGAATTTCTTTTGTATTTGATAAGTATAAAATAAATCCAACTTATGCACCGACCATTAATGAAATGATTTCAAAATTTAAAAAGTTTTTTTCCCTATTCCCGAAGTTTATTTAATTTCTGCTATACTTAACACATCTTTGAAACTAAGAGGTGGAAAGAGACTTGGTCGTAAAAGTTATGAGAATTTAGCAATTCAAGAAAAGGAACAATCATCTCTTGAAGACTGCCAAGCTAGCATATATTTTTATGCTAGATCAATATTTGATAAATATAAATCTACGCAAAGTATTATTTCTTGATTCTTATCTTAATCAATGATTGGAAAGTATTAAAGACGAAGAAGGCAACAAACAACTTTTGTCATGGTGGAGGGAACGTGGCAAGACTTTTCCAACACTTTTAATAATGGCCCGAGATATCTTGGCTATTCAAGCATCATAGACACTGGAGATTTCAAATTGGAGATCTTAGACATGCATTAGCGGAGGTCCGGAGGACAGTCTAGAGATTTCCGTATTATTTAGAGATTTCATTAATTCAGAAAGAAGAAATCTTAGTTTTGAAAAATTAACCACTAGGGAAGAAAAATAATACAACGAGATACTTAGCACTAGGAGCGATGACGACATGGAGCTCATGGAACATCAATCAACATTGTCAATTCCAAGAGAATGTCTGAGAGATATTATTGATAAGTTACAGAGAAGCTATATAAGGGCTTACAAATATTAGTATGATAATTTGTAATTGGCTACTTCTACTAAGAGGCCTAGTTCAAAAGAATAAAAGGATTTTTTATGAATTGTCTTAGTTACTTAATACTAAGAATTATATTTGTATTTGCGATTTGAAAGTTCTATTAATAAAATAAAAGGCTCTAAACATTGAACTTATTATGAATTATCTTAATTACTTAATACTTTAAAATTATATTAAATAAATTATAACTCTATTATAAATTTATAATTACTAGAATATTTCATTACAAGTCTTTTATTTTAATATTTTATAATTCTTTACTTAGTTTTCTAATTTCGTTTTAACATTTACGTTTGATAAATAAGTCAAAAAACTAGCCGTTGCAAACTTTAAAAACTTAGTCATTTTTAAAAAAAACTAGACGTTTAAAAGAAATACACTTAAGGCCCACGAACCCGTCACATCACGTCCCGTTTGTTAGCGGGACGGGATGGGACGACCGTTTCGTCCCGTTTGTCCCGTCCCGTTTTGTCCTGTCCTGCCATCATCCCGCTTAAATATCATCCCGTCCCATCCCGTTGGACATCCATACCCTCGTCTAATGGTCCAGGAACTTAACTCCCCTCCCTTTATAATTGTTGGACCAGACCCCCTTCCCCCCCCCCCCCC
>MU778940.1:28143-44526 GCA_026770625.1 Nicotiana glauca
GAACGGAGCAAAATCACACTTACGAATTTGAGAGAGAGGGACTGCGAATTAGGATGCAGTATATTCAGAAAGAAAGAAGTTCTGGAGTGTTTTTCGTGTGTATAAAATGCAGCCTTGCCTAAGAATTTATAGGCAAATATCAGAAGAGGTGTCTGGAAAAGGTGCCTTTTCTGAAAATACGGCCAGAGGGGCTCTCGGAATCTGCCTGCCGCAGTTCTACCGTGGTCGCGGCAGAACCGCGGCCAGTGAGGCCCTCTGAACGTATTTTCAGCAGTGATTTGACATTTAATTAATTATTAAATAATTAAATAAATTTTCTCCAAAAATAATCTTATCGATCCAAATCCAAAGCCGAAGCCGAGCCGAGCGAGCAACGACGACGGCGCGATGGTTCATTCTCTTCAACTCCTTTTAAGAGCTTTAAGAAGTGAATATATATATAAGCACACAAATGTGATTGTCCCTCAACAATGAGGGACAAAGTGCAAGACAAAAGTTCACTTCTTCAAATTTTTCATTTTCCCTCTATTTTATTTCCCTCCATTTTCAATTCACACTTCTTCTACTTTAAAGCTCAATGGCTTAAAGTCCAACAATATATTCTTTGTATTGCTACTACGTCGAGGGTTTAAGGCTGGCAAATGGTCTTGTATTATTTCCAATGATAGTTTCACCAGGAGTCATAGAGCATTTTTAAGGGTGACAACTTGGTATTATCATGCATACGTGGACTCTCACAAGTGCATGAATTCTTTAAAATTTGGAAGAAAATTTGTTGCTCTCTTTTAGAATAATGTGCCGAACAATTATTTTTTTATTTTACCTCACAAAATTTTTGGTTTCATCGATGTGATGGGAAGAGGTTGGATTAATAGTAATTTTTTAAATCTTTGTCAAATATTTAAGGCAGGTTGGAATAGTGTTTTATCAGGTTGGATTAGTCTGCCTATTCATAAGCTAAGTATTTGTACTTATCTTGTCGTCATAAAGGATGGAATATTAAATCTAATATTGTCAAATTCTAATTTAATGAATTTTAGTAAGTATATACGCGGCTCTTTCATATTTTTTAAGATTAAATTTTATTATTCGAAAACTAAAAAACATTGTATCTTTGATATTTACTAAAACCTTTGTGGTCAAAGTGTAGGTGGTGATAGTGATGGAGAAGGTAGTAAATTAAAGGGAAAGCTTTTTGTTATTTTACTCACTAAGGAGAAAGTACGAAGACATCGTGTTTTGTGGTGTCGCGTGACAGAGAAATTAAGATATCGTATTTTATGAAGAATGCTGAACATTTCTTGTTTATACATAGACTGTTCAAGTTTGGATGCCAATTATTTTGTTGTTCTTTGCTGAATTTCTTCTCAGGCATGCAATCTCCAATGTGCTCTACCTCGAATACTTACCGATTCAAAGTGTGTGTATTACTAAAGGTTCTTCTGGTTTTATTGTCATGATCAACATCTCCAGAAAAATGCAGCTTATGTTGGTGTTAAAATTGTTTGATATCATAACATCTTTCTCCAAGGGACATGGGGAGACTAGCTCCTCAATATATGCCTTACTAGGATACATAAGTCATATATATTTGAGTTTGACCAGGTCTGACATGATAAGTGACTACAAATTTGGTCAACTAATTGGCTGTTATACAACCCTTCTTCTCGGAAAGAATTATTTGTTATCCAAAAAAAAAGAAGGAGAAATAAGGTATATACAAGGTTATTAAAATGTATGATACATATGTTTATCGTTGTGGAATCAGTTTTGTCTGTTCACTATGCATGGCTGGTGGAGCATCAGGATTTACTTGATCCATTCTCAATATCTCAGCCCCTTTACCAGCTCATCCCCGACATGGCTATAGCATAATCTTCTGTTCCTTAGCTCATTGTTTTTGGCATGAAGAAATGATGGCTTTGCTTTGATGTGTTTAATCACTGTCAATTCTTATGCGAACACACACTCCATAAAATCTGTTGAATGATGATAGCGGAAAGCTTTAGAGTATAATATGTTAGCATGCCTTGTTGGGTAGATATGCTCCTCAAATATTTTCTGTTAGTACAAAGACGTTCCAGTTGCTTCAATCTCAGTTAATATATAAAGCTAATTTTTTAACTCCAATTCATCATTCAAGAAGCTTTGTTGTTGAAGTGAGACTAAAAATAAAGTATTTAATGTGACAACTCAAAGGGTCATCACCGTAATTCTTCCTTTTTCCGTGCTTTCGAGGCCCTGAAAACCTCGCGTTTAGTTGCCTCGATTTGCGTGCGCAGTCCGGGCGCGTAACCAGAAAGCTTTTATGTTGAAATATGTGAATTTTGTGAAAATTTAAAGAATTTTGATGTTAATATTGTTAAAGTTGACTTTGGTCAATATTTTAGGTAAACGGACCCGGACCCGGACCCGTGATGTGACGATCTGGAGGGTCCGTAGAAAAATATGGGACTCGGGCGTATTCCCGGAATCGGAATCCGAGGTCCCGAGCCCGAGTAAAGAATTTTTGAAAGAAATTGTTTTCTGAAATTTGATATGAAAATTTGAAATGAAAATGAGTTAGAAATTATAGGTATCAGGCCCGTATTTTGGTTCCGACGCCCGGTACAGGTCTTAAATATGCGTTAAGCGCTTTCTGTGAAATTTGGTCGAAATCGGACGTCGTTTGACGTATTTCGGACCTAAATATCTAAAGTTGGAAGTTTATGAACTTAGGATGAAAAATGATGATTTGAGGCTTGATTCATTGATTTTGATGTTATTTTAGCAATTTGATAGCTCGAGTAAGTTCGTAGGATGTTGTTGAGTTAGTGTGTGTGTTTGATTTGGTGCCCCGAGGGCTCGGGTGAGTTTTGGAGGTGGTTCGGGGTGTTTTGAACTTAGGAAAGTTGGCAGATTTTCTGCAATTTTTGCACAGCAAACTTCTTCTTCGCGTTTGCGTCCAGGCCACGCGTTCGCATAGCTTTAGTTGCCTTCCTTCTTCGCGTTCGCGAACATATCCACGCGTTCGTGATGCCCAGGCTTCCCCTTCCACACGTTCGCGAGACCTCACTCGCGTTCGCATACAAGCCAGTCCCAGCCCCCAGCCCCTTCTTCTACGCGTTCGCGATTAGCACCACGCGAACGCGATGCCTTGACCTGTCCCCCCTTTGCGAACGCGACATTGTGTCGCGAACGCATAGAGCCAAGTGCTCCAGTGATTTTTTTAAAAACAGAACATTTCATTACGGGATTTCTTCACTTCTTCTCACGAGCTCCCTTCTCCATCAAGCCTTAGGACTCCATTGAAGCTCCCCTCTTTCAAGACCTCTTGGGTAAGTAATTCCCCACCTAATTCCTTCACTTTCCTTCATTAATTGGTGAATTCCTAAGCTTAAAACCATGAAATCAAAGTAGAAATAAGGGCTTTTGGGTAGAGTTAGGTTTTTGGGAACTTTGGGCAATTCAACCTCAATTTGGGATCGAATCTTAAAACAAATTATATATTTGAACTCGTGGGGTTATGGGTGAACGGGTTTTGGTCCGAGCCTCGAGTTTGGACCATGTGGGCCCGGGGTCGGATTTTGGTATTTTTGGAAGAATGATAGGGACCTCATTTCTAGGCTATGGGATTTTGTTTTTGAGTCTTTATTGATATTATTGAATTGATTATGCCTAGATATAGTTGTTGCGGAGTTGGATTGTAGAGGAAAGGTGGTATTGGAGAGTTGATTGCTATTCTTGGACCGAGGTAAGTGTTTTTTCTAACTTTGGTTAGAGGGAATAGGATTAGGATATTATTTGCTAATTGCTAAATGAAGAGTAAGGTGTATAGGCATGGTGACGGTTATCTATACACCGAAGTCTAGCATGACCGTGGGTCTTAAATGTGTTTGATCCGGGCTTTGTGAAACATCTTTCTTGTCTAATTGCTAAGTTTCATATAATGTGAACGGTTGAGGAAAAAAATTGTGATTGGTATATCATTGGAGTGTTGCCTCGAACTAGAATTTGATAATTGAGAAAGAAGTGATTAAAACAGAAAGTGTTGTGACTTTTTCCCTTGCCGGGACATGTAGTCTATTATTGTTGTTGCTCCCTTACTGGAATATTTTGGCTGTTAGTTGTACCCTTGCCGGGTTAAATTGTTATATTGTTGAATTTCCCTAATGGGACCTTTTTTAAAAAGATTATATGTGTTATTCACTATAATTTGGGATCGTGTGGCATGCCGACCACTTATGAACTATGATATGGGATCATGTGGCACGCCGTCCACTTATGAATTATGAAATGGGATCGTGTGGCACGCCGACCACTTATGAACTATGATATGGGATCGTGTGGCACGCCGACCACTTATGAATTATGAAATGGGATCGTGTGGCACGCCGTCCACTTATGAATCATGAAATGGGATCGTGTGGCACACCGACCACTTATGAACTAAGAAATGGGATCGTGTGTCGCGCCGAACACTTATATATGAGTTATGGTATTGAGATAGTTTCGTTGTTATATCCGTTGATCTGTTTTTACTGTTTCTTCCCCGAGCATGCCCCTTCCCCTTTTTAGTTGATGTACTCTGTTGTTATTTTCGTTGCCTTTGTATATATGTGTGTGTGTGTGTGTGTATATTTTCGTTTCCTTCCTGTCTAGCCTCGTCACTACTTCGTCGGGGTTAGGTCAGGCACTTACCAGCACGTGGGGTCGGTTGTGCTGATGCTACACTTCTACGCTTTTTGTACATATTAAGGTACCGGAGCAGCTTTTGGACCACAGCAGTAACTTATTGACCGGGAGCTGACTTCAGTCCAGGGACTTACGAGGTAGCCTAGCTGGCGTTCGCAGGCCGGAGTCCCTTTCCATATTTTAGTTTGTTTTCATTGTACCGAGACAGATACTATGTATTTTTCTATTCAAACTTGATTGTAGTACTCTTTAGTAGTCCGTGAGCTAGTGACACCAGATTTTGGGTAGAGATTCATCTTAAACTTCTGCATCTTGATTTCAGTTTTATAAGCTTAAAGTCTTCCGCTTTTATTTAATTATTTTCGTATATTTATATTGTTGAGAAATTATCAAAGAATGTTTACTGTTTGGCTGGCCTAGCTCCATTAGTAGGCGCCATCACGACTCCCGATGGTGGAAAATTTGGATCGTGACAAGTTGGTATCAGAGCACTAGGTTACATAGGTCTCACAACTCACGGACAAACTCGGTAGAGTCTGAGGGATCGGTACGGAGACGTCTTTATTTATCCCCCAGAGGCTAAAGAGTTAGGAAATTTCACTTTGTTCTTTCTTGTCGTGTGATTCTGTTTCTCAATACTGATTTGTCGTTCTACTCTGTTCTTTCGCAGATGGAGAGAACATATGCTTCCTCTTGTACTGCGCAGTAGCCCGAGCCCCTAGCAGCAGCTCCTATTAGGGGCAGAGGGCGAGGCCGAGGCCGGGGCAGAGCTTAGCCCCGAGCAGCAGTCCCAGAGGTGGAGCCTCATGTTGACTACGATGAGGAGGTTCCAGCACCAGCAGCTTCATTGGGCCCAGCTCAGGTCCTAGAGGGTTTCATAGCCACTCCAGTACTCCAGGACGCTTTGGTCCGACTGGTAGGCTTTATGGAGAACGTCTCTAGAGCGGGTTTGCTTCCTGTAGCACCAGCCACATCTCAGGCTGGGAGAGGAGTTTAGACTTCCGCTACGCGTACTCTGGAGCAGGTAGCTCCTCAATCTTAAGTTCCAGCAGTTCAGCCAGCTGTGGCAGCCCAGCCAGGTATTCCAGCTTAGACCGGCGATGGTGCGGCGATGTCCGCGGATGCTTTGTGGAGGTTTGATAGGTTCACCAAGCTCTTCACCACCACCTTCAGCGGTGCTTCTAAAGAGGACCCCCAGGACTTCTTATTCAGCTGCCATGATGTTCTCTGGACTATGGGTATTGTGGAGACAAATGGGGTCGACTTCATCACCTTTCGGCTTGCAGGATCCACCAAGACTTGGTGGAGGAATTTTTGCCTATCTAGACTAGTAGGGTCTCTAGCTTTGACATGGGATCAGTTTGCGGAGTTATTTTTGGAGAAGTTTCTCCCAGTCACTCAGCGGGAGGCCCTTCGCAGGCAGTTTGAGTGCCTCCAGCAGGGCTCCATGACAGTTACACAGTATGAGACTCGATTTGTTAACTTGGCACGCCATGCTATTGTGATACTCCCCACAGAGCAAGAGAGGGTCCGGAGATTTATTGATGGACTGATTCAGCCGATCCGTGTCCAGATGGCTATGGGAGTTGGTAGTGATATTTCCTTTCAGGAGGCGGCCAATGCGGCCCGCAGAGTTGAGATGGCCCTCTCACGAGGAGGTGGTCAAATGTCGGATAAGAGGCCTCGTCATTCTGGTAGGTTCAGTGGTACCTCGTTTGGAGGTAGGGATTCCTATGGTAGAGGCCATCCTCCGAGCCCCTTTCAGTCAGCCCTACAGGTTTCACATGGTACTACAGGTGGCCGTGGTTCCCAGCCACAGTATTCTGACCAGCAGCTTTCCAGCTCATCATCAGCACCTATCAGCACACCACCACTCCGTTATTCTCAGCAGCCGAGGGCTTGTTACACGTGTGGCGACACGAGACATATTTCCAGGTATTGCCCTCGAGCATCTGACTGCTCTCAGCAGCAGGGTCCTCGTCCCATGATTCAGGCAGCAGGTGATCCACAGGCTGCCCAGCCAGCTAGAGGCGGGGGTAAAGGCCATAGAGGTGGAGGTAGGGATCATAGAGGTGGAGCTCGGACCGCCAGAGGCAGGGGTCAGCCAGTAGCCGATCGTCCCAGAGACATAGTTCAGGGAAGTGGGGCCCAGCCCCGGTGTTATGCTTTGCCAGCCAAGCCAGAGGCTGAGTCTTCCGATACTGTCATTATAGGTACTATTCTGGTCTGTGATAGAGGTGCTTCAGTACTATTTGATCATGGATCTACGTATTCATATGTGTCATCCTATTTTGCACCCTACTTGGTTATGCCTAGCGATGCCTTGAGTGTTCTTGTTTATGTATCTACACCGGTGGGTGATTCTATAGTAGTCGACCGAGTGCATCGTTCCTGTGTGGTAATATTTGAGGGTCTTGAGACCCGTGTTGACCTATTGCTCTTAGATATGGTGGACTTCGACGTCATATTGGGGATGGATTGGTTGTCCCCGTATCATGCTATTTTTGATTGTCACGCTAAGACCGTGACCTTGGCCTTGCTAGATTTTCCCCGACTTGAGTGGAGAGGGACCCCAGGACATGCCACTCGCAATGTTATTTCATATGTTAAGGCTCGACGCATGGTCGAGAAAGGGTGTTTAGCTTACTTGGCATATGTTCGTGATTCCAGCACAGAGGTTCCTTCTATTGACTCCGTTCCTATTGTTCGGGAGTTCCCAGAGGTGTTCCTTCAGACCTGCCGGGTATGCCGCCCGACAGGGATATTGATTTCTGTATCGACTTGGCCCCAGGCACACATCCCATTTCTATTCCGCCGTATCGTATGGCCCGCTAGAGTTGAAGGAGTTAAAGGACCCGTTGCAGGATTTGCTAGAAAAGGGTTTTATCAGGCCTAGTGTTTCTCTTTGGGGTGTGCCGATGTTATTTGTGAAGAAAAAGGATGGATCGATGAGGATGTGCATTGATTACCGGCAATTGAATAAGGTGACGATAAAGAACAAGAATCCACTGCCGAGGATTGATGATTTGTTTGACCAGCTTCAGGGTGCGAAGGTGTTTTCAAAGATATACTTGAGATCTGGCTACCACCAGCTGAGGATTAGGGCGTCTGATGTCTCTAAGACAGCATTTCGCACTCGGTATGTGCATTATGAGTTTTTGGTCATGTCATTCGGGTTGACCAATGCCCCTGCAGCATTTATGGAGTTGATGAACCGAGTGTTCAGGCCTTATCTAGATTTGTTCGTGATAGTCTTTATTGATGATATTCTGATATACTCCCGCAGTCAGGAGGAGCATGAGCAGCACCTCAGAGTGGTTCTTCAGACTCTGAAGGATAGTCAGTTATACGCCAAGTTTTCAAAATACGAGTTCTGGTTGAATTTTGTTGCATTCCTGGGTCACGTTGTTTCAGTAGAGGGTATTCAGGTGGACCCGAAGAAGATTGAGGCAGTCAAGAACTGGCCTCGACCAGCATCAGCTACAGAGATCCGGAGTTTCTTGGGGTTAGCAGGTTACTACTGACGGTTCGTGGAGGGGTTTTCATCTATTGCAGCCCCGATGACCAGATTGACCCAGAAGGGTGCCCATTTCAGGTGGTCAGATGAGTGCGAGGCGAGCTTCTAGAAGCTCAAAACAGCTCTGACTATGGCACCGGTATTGGTTTTGCCCACGGGATCAGGGCCTTATACCATTTATTGTGATGCTTCCCGTATTGGGCTTGGCACAATATTGATGCAGGATGGCAGAGTCATAGCGTATGATTCGAGGCAGTTCAAGATCCACGAGAAGAATTATCCGGTCTATGATCTAGAGTTGGCAGCCATCGTTCATGCTTTGAAGATTTGGAGGCATTATCTATATGGTGTGATGTGTGAAGTGTACACGGATCACAAGAGCCTTCAGTACTTGTTCAAGCAAAAGGAGTTGAATTTGAGGCAGAAGAGGTGGTTGGAGTTGTTGAAATATTATGATGTTACTATTTTGTACCACCCAGAGAGAGCCAATGTGGTGGACGATGCATTGAGTAGGAAGTCCGCCAGCATGGGTAGTCTTGCTTATGTTCCGGTCAGCCAGAGACCGCTTGCTTTGGATATTTAGGCTTTGGCCAATCGGCTGGTGAGGTTGGACATTTCTGAGCCTAGCAGAGTGTTCGGTTGCACGATCGCTCGTTCTTCATTATTGGAGCGTATCCGTGATCGGCAGTTTGATGACCCCCATTTGTGTGTCCTGAGAGACACGGTGCAGCGTGGAGGTGCCACGAAGGTGACTTTAGATGATGATGGTGTTTTGAGATTGCAGGGGCGAGTTTGTGTGCCCAATGTCGATGGGATTCGAGAGTTGATCTTAGCAGAGGCCCATAGTTCACGGTATTCTATTCCCCCGGGCGCCGTGAAGATGTATCAGGATTTGAGGCAGTATTATTGGTGGCGTAGGATGAAGAAAGATATTGTTGCATAAATGGTTAGGTGTTTGAATTGTCAGCAGGTCAAGTATGAGCATCAGAGGTCTGGTGGTTTGTTTCAGAGGATTGAGCTTCCCGAGTGGAAGTGGGAGAGGATTACCATGGATTTCGTTATTGGACTTCCGATGACTCGGAAGAAGTTTGATGCTATTTGGGTCATTGTTGATAGGCTGACTAAGTCAGCGCATTTTATTCCTATTGCAGCCACTTATTCATCAGAGAGATTAGCTGAGATCTACATCCGGAAGATTGTTCGCCTTCATGGGGTGCCGACATCTATCATTTCGGACCGGGGTACGCAGTTTACCTCGGCTTCTAGAGAGCAGTTCAGCAAGAGTTAGGCACCCAGGTTCAGTTGAGCACAGCATTCCATCCTCAGACGGACGGCCAGTCCGAGAGGACTATCCAGATATTGGAGGATATGCTCCGAGCCTGTGTCATTGATTTCGGAGGCTCGTAGGACCGGTTTTTGCCTTTAGCAGAGTTCTCCTACAACAACAGCTACCATTCCAGCATTCAGATGGCTCCTTATGAGGCATTGTATGGTAGGCGATGTCGGTCTCCAATCGAATGGTTTGAGCCGGGAGAGGCTCGGTTATTGGGTACAGATTTAGTCCAGGAGGCCTTGGATAAGGTCAAGATCATTTAGTACAGGCTTCGTTCGGCTCAGTCGCAGCAAAAGAGTTATGCGGATCGTAAGGTTCGAGATGTAGCTTTCATAGTTGGTGAGCGGGTCTTGCTCCGAGTGTCGCCTATGAAGGACGTGATGAGATTTGGGAAGAAGGGCAAGCTTAGCCCTAGGTTCATTGGCCTATTTGAGGTTTTAGATCGTGTGGGAGAGGTGGCTTATAGACTTGCCTTACCACCTAGCTTGTCAGCCGTGCACCCAGTGTTTCATGTGTCTATGCTTCGGAGGTATCACGGCGATCCAGCCCACGTGTTAGATTTCAGTACTGTCCAATTGGACAAGGATCTTTCTTATGAGGAGGAGCCGGTGGCTATTTTAGACCGGCAGGTTCGACAGTTAAGGTCGAAGAGTTTTCTTTCAGTGCGTGTTCAGTGGAGAGGTCAGCCTCCTGAGGCATTGACCTGGGAGTCCGAGTCTGATATGTGAAGCCGTTATCCTCATCTATTCCCCGACTCAGGTACTTCTTTCTTTTATCCGTTCGAGGACGAACGGTTGTTTTAAAGGTGGAGGATGTGACGACCCAAAGGGTCATCACCGTAATTCTTCCTTTTTCGTGCTTTTGAGGTCCTGAAAATCTCACGTTTAGTTGTCTCGATATGCATGCGCAATCGGGTCGCGTAGCCGGAAAGCTTTTATGTTGAAATTTGTGAAAAATTTAAAGAATTTTGATGTTAATATTGTTAAAGTTGACTTTGGTCAATATTTTGGGTAAACGGACCCGGACCTGTGATGTAACGGTCCCGGAGGGTCCGTAGAAAAATATGGGACTGGGGCGTATTTCCGGAATCGGAATTCGAGGTCCCGAGCCCGAGTAAAGAATTTTTGAAAGAAATTATTTTCTGAAATTTGATATGAAAATTTGAAATGAAAATGAGTTAGAAATTATAGGTATCGGGCCCGTATTTTGGTTCCGGCGCCCGGTACAGGTCTTAAATATGCGTTAACTGCTTTCTGTGAAATTTGGTCGAAATCGGACGTCGTTTGATGTGTTTCGGACCTAAATATCTAAAGTTGGAAGTTTATGAACTTAGGATGAACAATGATGATTTGAGGCTTGATTCATTGATTTTGATGTTATTTTAGCGATTTGATCGCTCGAGTAAGTTCTTAGGATGTTGTTGAGTTAGTGTGTGTGTTTGGTTTGGAGCCCCGAGGGCTCGGGTGAGTTTTGGAGGTGGTTCGGGCTGTTTTGAACTTAGGAAAGTTGGTAGATTTTCTGCAATTTTTGCACAGCAAACTTCTTCTTCGCGTTCGCGTCCAGGCCACGCGTTCGCATAGCTTTAGTTGCCTTCCTTCTTCGCGTTCGCGGACATTTTCATGCGTTCGCAATGCCCAGGCTTCCACTTCCACGCATTCGCGAGACCTATCTCGCATTCGCATACAAGCCAGTCCCAGACCTCAGCCCCTTCTTCTATGCGTTCGCGATTAGCACCACGCGAACGCGATGCCTTGACCTGTCCCCCCTTCGCGAATGCGACACTGTGTCGTGAACGCATAGAGCAAAGTGCTCCAGTGATTTTTTTAAAAACAGAACATTTCATTACGGGATTTCTTCACTTCTTCTCACGAGCTCCCTTCTCCATCAAGCCTTAGGACTCCATTGAAGCTCCCCTCTTTCAAGACCACTTGGGTAAGTAATTCCCCACCTAATACCTTCACTTTCCTTCATTAATTGGTGAATTCCTAAGCTTAAAACCATGAAATCAAAGTAGAAATAAGGGCTTTTGGGTAGAGTTAGGTTTTTGGGAACTTTGGGCGATTCAACCTCAATTTGGGGTCGAATCTTAAAACAAATTATATATTTGAACTCGTGGGGTTATGGGTGAACGGGTTTTGGTCCGAGCCTCGAGTTTGGACCATGTGGGCCCGGGGTCGGATTTTGGTATTTTGGAAGAATGCTAGGGACCTCATTTCTAGGCTATGGAATTTTATTTTTGAGACTTTATTGATATTATTGAATTGATTATGCCTAGATATCGTTGTTTCGGAGTCGGATTGTAGAGGAAAAACAGTATTGGAGAGTTGATTGCTATTCTTGGACCGAGGTAAGTGTTTGTTCTAACTTTGGTTAGAGGGAATAGGATTAGGATATTATTTGCTAATTGCTAAATGAAGAGTACGGTGTATAGGCATGGTGACGGTTATCTATACACCGGAATCTAGCATGACCGTGGGTCTTAAATGTGTTTGATCCGGGCTTTGTGAAACATCTTTCTTGTCTAATTGCTAAGTTTCATATAATGTGAACGGTTGAGGAAAAAAATTGTGATTGGTATATCATTGGAGTGTTGCCTCGAACCAGAATTTGATAATTGAGAAAGAAGTGATTAAAAGAGAAAGTGTTGTGACTTTTTTCCTTGCCGGGTCATGTAGTCTATTATTGTTGTTGCTCCCTTGCCGGAATATTTAGGATATTAGTTGTACCCTTGCCGGGTTAAATTGTTATGTTGTTGAATTTCCCTAATGGGACATCTTTTACAAAGATTATATGTGTTATTCACTATAATTTGGGATCGTGTGGCATGCCGACCACTCATGAACTATGATATGGGATCGTGTGGCACGCCGTCCACTTATGAATTATGAAATGGGATCGTGCGGCACGCCGACCACTTATAAACTATGATATGGGATCGTGTGACACGCCGTCCACTTATGAATTATGAAATGGGATCATGTGGCACGCCGACCACTTATGAACTATGATATGGGATCGTGTGGCACGCCGTCCACTTATGAATTATGAAATGGGATCGTGTGGCACGCTGACCACTTATGAATTATGAAATGGGATCGTGTGGCACGCCGTCCACTTATGGATTATGAAATAGGATCGTGTGGCACGCCGAGCACTTATGAACTAAGAAATGGGATCGTGTGGCGCGCCGACCACTTATATATGAGTTATGGTATTGAGATAGTTTTGTTGTTATATCCGTTGATCTGTTTTCACTGTTCCTTCCCCGAGCATGCCGCTTCCCCTTTTTAGTTGATGTACTCTGTTGTTATTTCTGTTGCCTTTGTATATATATATATATATATATATATATATATATCTGCATAGGTTGTTTTAGGTAGGTCCTGTCTAGCCTCGTCACTACTTTGTCGGGGTTAGGCCAGGCACTTACCAGCACGTGGGGTCGGTTGTGCTGATGCTACACTTCTGTGCTTTTTGCACAGATTACGGTACCGGAGCAGCTTTTGGACCACAACAGTAACTTATTGACCGGGAGCTGACTTCAGTCCAGGGACTTACGAGGTAGCCTAGCTGGCGTTCGCAGGCCGGAGTCCCTTTCCATGTTTTAGTTTGTTTTCATTGTACCGAGACAGACACTATGTATTTTTCTATTCAGACTTGATTATAGTACTCTTTAGTAGTCCATGAGTTAGTGACACCAGATTTTGGGTAGAGACTTGTCTTAAACTTCCGCATCTTGATTTCAGTTTTATAAGCTTAAGGTCTTCTGCTTTTATTTAATTATTTTCGTATATTTATATTGTTGAGAAATTATCAGAGAATGTTTACTGTTTGGCTGACCTAGCTCCGTTAGTAGGCGCCATCACGACTCCCGATGGTGGAAAATCCGGGTCGTGACATTTAAGCAATGAGCTTTTCGAGCATAACCCTAACTCTATTTCATACTTCCTCATTGCTGCTTTTTTACCCCCATCATGTTTAGACATTAAACTGAGATATGCCTGTTAAAAGTATAACGCGAGCTGCTAATTTTGACTAAATCGTAGATTATCTTACAGATCATTATGGGCTGCACTTGTTCTATTTATATTACAAAGTATTGGCTTGGCTTGCAATTAGTTTATGACAAATTTCAAAAGCACAACATCAGAGTAGAAAAGCGGACATGGTAAGACTTGCCAACTATTTTCTCAAGAATCTTGTGTCATCCTGCTGAAGTAAGAAAAAGCAAAAAGAGATCCAATATATTCTATTGTTATTAGGTTCGTTCCTGTTACCCTGCAAGTCTACTGTCTCTTTTTTTCTTCCTCTTTATGCAATATTTAGCTTTTTTCTTTTGTTGACTGGTTCCTTTCTTTGATTGATCTCTTTGGAGATTCCAATTCAACATGCTCCATGGAATGGTAGTATCTGTTCATAGGCCCACGATTTTGGAGAACAAATATTTTTATGTGTTTGTTAGGCACATATCACATATTTAAATCTCGCTATAGGCAAAAGTATGGTATTGAAGTGTATAAGGGTTGAGGGATGTTACTCAAATACTATGCATATCTCTGACAAGTATTTGCGAAATTTGGATGTAGTTTAGGTTATATTCATTTTGTATTTTGTTTGAAATTAGAAGACTGATTTGATGGACACGCAATTATCCTTCTAATTTGATTGTAGTCAAGTTAATTTGATCTTATATAAATGTATACATGTACTACACGATATTAACTTAGAAAATAATATTGTAATATTTTTAAGCTGATAATTCTTTTTGCTATAACAATTGATTAGTACAACTGACTATGGGATTGATGTACCTCCAAAAAAGTAGCGGGGTATTTTTGTTGGTTGCTTCTGCTCTCGAAGAAAATATGGACCCAATTAGCTCATATAAATGAAAAGGAAAAGTAATCATGTTTCTTGTTTAATGATGGATCATATTGAAAACAAATAGTGATTGGTGACTGAGCTTTAACGTACACAATTGGATATCAAAAATAGTCGAAGATTTCTACTGTTGTGGTGCTCAGCCAGAAGAGGATTTGCCAGCTCTATGGGAATTAAATTTAGACCAGCATTATACTTTTGAGAGCATGACTGAAGTATGATTGCAGAAAACTCAAGGTGCGCATGATCTTTTATGAGTGCAATATCTATTGCCTCCTTTGTATATATGTTCTGCTTGTAGTAGACAATTACAATAATTTAATTTCTTTTGTTATTGAAATCTTTATATCACTACTGTCAATAATTCTTAGACATGCCATTTTACTATGTTTTTTGAGATGGACTCTATGGGTATAAACATGAAAAGAAGATGCAAAAATTTTTTATAAATAGGAGAGCGTGTAGGGGGCCGTCATTGGTTTTTTATTTGTGGGATAGATCATAGAAATAGATATATAGAGAAGTTTACAAGTTGCTCTCAATATTTTTTTGGTTTCTTCAACTTGTGTGTGATTCTTGGAAGCCAACTCAAATTTTGGATGGGCAAAGAAAGGGAGGTATAGATTTAGCTTATGATATCAAGATCTCTGTCTTTTATCTCTATTCCATACTATTTTTACCTTTAAAGGTCAAAACTTTGTAAAAAACATTAGAATATCGTAAAGTTTATGCTAATTCGCATGGATTTTGCTGTTATTATGTTCATCTCAACCATCTCGGTGACATGAAGGTCAAAGATAATTTTGATATACGTTCCCGCTACAAAATTGGAATATGGAGTAAGCTTAGAGTTTCAAGTTTAATCAGCTATTTGAATTAAGTACCCAAAGCTAGACATTTGCATGTCAATATTCTCTCATAGAGATGTTACTTTAGTTGTCTGTTAATGCGCAGGTCATTTATTTAAAAGCCGCCGCTATCACTATAAAAGGAAATATAAGCTGTGGAGAAGCTCTCCTTATAAGGACATGGATATATTACTGTGAAGACACGTAAGCACGTAAATTGAGAACAGAACCTTGAAGAATTGGCTCAGCTACTCCATAGAAATAACGAGAGAGTACAAAAGTTTTGGTTACAGAGAACTCATGTAATTTTTTGCTATTGGTTTATTGGAAAATATTTCCGGTGTAAGTTTGAGCAATGAAGCAGGTAATAGATTAATTTAAGAGGACAATGAAATATTAACACCCATAAAAATATGCATTTTGTATGGTAAAGAGAGTGCCATCCAGCAACTACTATTGGCAAATTGACATTCGGCATTGTGAGTAGTTGGTACAAGTTAGATATCAATTTTGATATTGCACTTAATGTTATTAGTAAATAACTTTGTCCATTTTAAATCCATTGGTAAAGGGGTCTGTTACATCAAATATTGACTTTTACCATTTGATAGTATTAATTTTCTTAATCAATTTAATGGAAAGAGCAATCTTGCTTCACCTCATGTTACCTGTGCCTACTTCTGGGACCGGGGACTATCATCATTTCGCCTTTCCAAGACAAATCTAAGATAGTATGAATGTTTTGACTCTTTTTTGATGCATCATGTTGTATTCATTTTTGTTTGTCACGTTAATTCTCCTTGCCAAAGTTGCTGAACGGCTCAGCACAAACATGCCTTGATGCTCGAGTCTGAAGGGTAATGAAAACAATAACCTGCTATTTTTCATGCTACCAAGTAGAATTGGCAATTGCCATTATTGACATCCTCTTGTTTCAAATTGCCGAAAACATGGATGCACTTCAATTTATTTAAATTTATGGCATGTACATTTATTGTTTTGTTAAATAGTAGTTGCTGAAATACTTAATATTTCTTATAAATTGCTAACTTACTAAGTTTGGGCTCGCGCTCAGCATGGGCCATTCCACACTAATATATATATATATATATATATATATATATATATAT